>CM032230.1:102382500-102595000 GCA_019009955.1 Riptortus pedestris | reverse complement strand
TGTAGTCTACCTGCATTAAATGTATATTTTTTGATAACCGGTTTCACCACATCAGTGGCATCTTCAGGTTTTTAGTAAAATGAATGAAACTAAAAAAAATTAATTAGAGGACGGGTAATAAGGAAATTAACCAAAAAGAGAGTTTTTGTTGGCTACTTTATTACACGATCTCTACTTGTGTTCTTGTAGTTCTGGAGTCCTTTCATTTTACTAAAAGCCCGACGATGCCACTTATGAGGTGAAACCTATTGTAAAAAATTAAAATTTAATGCAGGAAGACTATATATTTATTTCCCCAAATTACAGGATCCTGGAACATCAACCATTCGACACACAAGTACATTCAAATCAAATCAATTATCATTAGCATGGTGAAATTTTGAAATGATACCCTTTGCGCCACATGAGAGAAACTTTACAGGAATATTGCGATCATATGTCAATTCACTAATGGTTGCATTCTAAAACTGCTAGGCTGTGTTACCTTGTTATATTTAATCGTACCCCATGTATCTACATTTTTTATATAGTCAATTTTGTTGCAACTTTAATTTTATATACGTTTACCAAACCTTAACTTAAAGAATTAGAATCTGCTACTTCAATGTATATATACACTGGAGAAAATGTAACCGTGTTTTACGACCATCGACTGTAGATATTATAACATGTTTTTCTTTTATTATAAGGTGGCTAAACCAACTTTTAGTTTTATAATATGAGACGTGTGAATTGCTAAAATTGCGACACTCCTAAATAAATATATAACATTTTCTATAACTACAGTTTTATAGGCTTTAGTTACATCCGATTTTCACTATAAGCACTTCGGTCACTAAACATCTCAAATCCGGCTAACATTTTAATTCCTGTTAACATAGAGAGTAGATGGTGTGATGAGACCATCAAATCATCATAAATGCGGAATCATATTCAGCTCGTGGGAAATCTGTTTAGATTATTCAGCGTCTAAGTAATGGGCTTTTTATTATTTACTGAAAATGAATATTTTATGGTTATGTAGCCACTTAAACGTCTTTCTTTTATGTAAAACTTGTACTCATCAATAAAAGTACGGAGGTAATAAGGATCAGAGTTCTTGACCGTCTGCTCCAACAAACATTTCACGAATAAGAGTCAAATCTATGGGCCCAGTTGGTGTTCACTTTTAAGTACTATTTCTTGGCAATATCTGAATTATCGGCTATACCTGTCTAATATCTCTTGAAACTGACATATGAATCTCTTTTCTTAATACTACTTTAGTCGTCCGCCTGCCTGGAATCCACTGCTGAATGATTCCAATACGACTGCTATCTGAGCATATCTGGGAATTCCTTTCATCCTGGAATATTGCTTTGAGAGAAGCTCGCTCTCTTAAAGAGATTCTATTCTTGTACCACTAGCTTTTGTGTTTTTTTAAATTTCCTCTCCTCTTTACAACAATGTATTTCCTATCTGATCTTCAAACTTTGCCTTAGTAATATGGCATTCGTTATTATATATATATATATATATATATATATATATATATATATATATATATATATATACTAGCTCAGATACCCGGCTTCGCTCGGGAATTCATTTGAGGCTGAATGGTGATGGTATTTTTTTGGCAAGGCTTTAGTTTGCACAATATTTTCACCTTTACCCGTCCCACTATTTAGGATTAACACCCGTTGTTGGCATTTGTTAATAATAAAATTAATTTTTTATGTAAGTCTTCACTGTCCTCCAAATTGTCATATTTCCCGTCTCCTGTGCATTATGCATAGATCTCAGTTATTAAGCACAAAATTGTGGTGAAACGAAATATCACCATTATTAATTTCAGGCCTCCCTTACAACCCCCACTCCTGCCCGTCCCTAGAAATGTTAGTATGGCTTATTATAAGGAAAGAGTTAGTGCTAATACACATACCGAGTTTTATTTATTTTGGCTGGGTCTTTTGTCCCAAATAAAATTGTTCACTTCCGCTATAGGTTTTAGCGTATATCTCGTTTATAATACGGTATACGAAAAAAGTGTGTAAAACAACTGAGGAAAGAAAGAGGGAGTGAGAAAGGTTCTAGATTACAGGAAGGTCTCCCCTCCCGTCCCTGACACTCCAGGTTAACCAACAGAACATGAATAACGGTTAACTCTCAATTCCGCTAACATTACCTTATATTCAGATTCTATTTTCAATTCTAATTATGTATGTTTAAATACTTTCGTTTTTTGTGAATTAATTGATGTTTTAAACACATTAAAGGATGAAATTACTTACAGTGGAATCCCTCTTATCCGGCCTCGGATAAACCGGCCCTCGGTTTAACCGGTCGGCGACGCTGAGGCGGGAAGGAGTCAAGACTTGCCGAGACATACTCGCGGGTTGGTGTCCAGCCCTTCCTGGGAATATGTAGGTCTCACAATCAGTCTACTCCCTCATTTTATCTCCGACGAACGTTATATTTTAGTTCTAAAATGAGTGACAAACGTAAACGAGTAGTTTTGAGTATGAAACAAAAATTAGACGCTCTTGAACGTTTAGATAGAGGTGAACCAGTGAGAAGGATTTGTGACGAGCTACGCGTGGGAAAAAGTACTGCCAACGACTGGCGCCGAAACCGTCAGTCAATTCAGGGTTTTTGTTTAGGAATTGAATCGGATAAGGTCCTTTGTCGGAAAAGCTACCAATGTAAAAAAAAAAAAAAAAAAAATTAACGATTTTTTTTAATAATACGATTTTTTTTTTAAATGCTAGATTTTTTTAAATAATACATGTCTTTATTAAACAATTCTATTGCATACTTTTCTTAACTCTGACAAGAATTCGGTTTAACCGGCCATTTCGTTATCCGGCCAGGCTCCGGTCCCGAAGTGACCAGTTAACAGAGATTCCACTGTACTTCCGATTAATTAATGTTCCAGTGAAAGAAAGAGGAAAGGGGGGGGGGTAATATACTTTGCTCCTCATGAAACAGCTACTTGTTTTTAAAATGCTTCATACAATTGAAATGTTCTTGTTTATCGTCATGTTCATAATTGCCGAAAAACCAATAGGAAACGAAATACCGCTATTATTAATTTCAGGCATTCCTTATAACCCCCACTCCTGCCCGTGCCTAGAAATGTTGATATGGTTTGTTATAATGAAAGCGTTAGTGCTAATACACATACCGAGTTTTATTTATTTCGGTTGGGTCTATTGTCCCAAATAAAATTGTTCACTTCCGCTATAGATTTTAGCGTATATCTCGTTTATTATTCGGTATACGAAAAAAGTGTATATAACAAATGTTACTCTAAATAACAAAGTAAACAACTTTTGTTATGTTCATATTTACCGAAAAACCAATAGGAAACGAAATATCGCTATTTTTAATTTCTGGCTTCCCTTATAACCCCCACTCCTGCCCGTCCCTATAAATGTTGGTATGGCTTGTTATAATGAAAGCGTTAGTGCTAATAGATATACCGAGTTTTACTTAGTTCGGTTGAGTGTTTTGTGCCAAATAAAATTGTTGACTCCCGCTATAATTTTTAGCGTATAACTCATTTATACTTCGGTATACGGCGAAAGTATATATAACAAAAGTTACTCTAAATAACAAAATAAATAACTTTTGTTATGTGCATATTTGCCGAAAAACCAATAGGAAACGAAATATCGCTATTTTTAATTTCAGGCCTCCCTTATAACCCCCACTCCTGTTTGTCTTAGAGAATAATAATATAGCCTAAAGTCTAAGTTGGGCTAGTAGTAATATACATACCAAGTTTCATAAAATTCGGTTCAGCCGTTTATGCGTGAAAAGGTAACAAACAAACAAACAAAAAAACAAACATACACGAAAGAAACAAAATGCAGTTTTGGTGCCTATGACATGTGAAACGAAAAGTTATCGTGAAATTTCGCGAAAAAAATCAATGTACAGACAGAGGTTACAATTTTATATATATATATATATATATATATATATATATATATATATATATATCTATATATATATAAAATTGTAACCTCTGTCTGTACATTGATTTTTTTCGCGAAATTTCACGATAACTTTTCGTTTCACATGTCATAGACACCATAACTGCATTTTGTTTCTTTGGTGTCTGTTTGTTTGTTTGTTTGTTTATTTGTTTGTTTGTTTGTTTGTTACCTTTTCACGCATAAACGGCTGAACCGAATTTTATGAAACTTGGTATGTATATTACTACTAGCCCAACTTAGACTTTAGGCTATATTAATGTTCTCTAAGACGAACAGGAGTGGGGCTTATAAGGGAGGCCTGAAATTAAAAATAGCGATATTTCATTTTCTATTGCTTTTTCAGCAAATATGCTCATAACAAAAGTTGTTTATTTTGTAATTTAGAGTAACTTTTGTTATATGCACTTTTGCCGTATACGGAAGTATAAATGAGTTATACACTAAACACTATAGCGGGAGTCCACAATTTTATTTGGCATAAAAGACTCAACCGAACTAAAACAAACTCGCTGTGTGAATTAATACTAACGATTTACTTATAATAAGCCATACTAACATTTCTAGGGACGGGCAGGAGTGGGGGTTATAAGAGAGACCAGAAATTAAAAATAGCGATATTTCGTTTCCTATTGCTTTTTCAGCAAATATGCACATAACAAAAGTTGTTTATTTTGTTATTTAGAGTAACTTTTGTAATATGTACTTTTGCCGTATACGGAAGCATAAATGAGTTATACGCTATAAACTAAAGTGGGAGTCCACAATTTTATTTGGCACTAAAAACTCAACCGAATTAAACCAAACTGGTTATGTGAATTAGTACTAACGCCTTCATTATAATAAGCTATACTAACATTTCTAGGGACGGGCAGGAGTGGGGGTTATAAGGAAGGCCTGAAATTAATAATAGTGATATTTCGCTTCCTATTGCATTTTCGGCAAATATGCACATAACAAAAGTTGTTTATTTTGTTATATAGAGAAACTTTTTTTTTTTATATACACTATCATCGTATACCGAAATATTAAGACGTTATTCGCTAAAAATTATAGCGGGAGACAACAATTTTATTTGGCACAAAAGACTCAACCGAACTAAATAAAACACTTATGTGTATTAGCACTAACGCCTTCCTTATAATAAGCCATTCTAACATTTCTAGGGACGGGCAGGAGTGGGGGTTATAAGGGAGGCCTGAAATTAATAATAATGATTTCCTATTGGGGTTTCGGCAAATATGCACATAACAAAAGTTGTTTATTTTGTTATTTAGAGACATTTGCTCAGCACTTCTTTTCAATATGAACTACCAGGTACCTCACCTGAAAAAATGAATTCAAATGTATGTCAATATTTTCTCCTTAATAATTCAAATCTATGCATAATGCACAGGAGACGGGAAATATGACAAATAAGCAGGACAGTGAAGTCTTACATAAAAAAATAATTCTATTATTAACAAATGCCAACAACGGGTATTAACCCTAAACACTGGAACGGGTAAATGTCAAAATATTGTGCAAAGCAAAGCCTTGCCAAAAATATACCATCACCATTCAGCCACAAATGAATTCCCGAGCGAAGCCGGGTATCTGAGCTAGTATATATATATATATATATATATATATATATATATATATATATATACTAGCCAAGGTACCCGGCTTCGCTCGGGAAATCATTTGAGACGGAAATATTCTATTTTGTTTTTGGCAAATGCTTCAACGTGTACAACTGCTCTTCCCGTCTTCTTCCCGTAAGGGCCCGTTGGGCGACTTATGGAAAATAAAATTTTAGATTTGAAGAATAAATGAAAATAAGTCTCTAATCATTCCTTCTCCACTGTTTGACACACAGTGAATAATTCAAATCATAATCATGGATAGCATTTGTTATTATTAAATATCATCTATAATGTACGTATTTTCTGTATACAATCTAGCTAATATACCCGACGATGCCCGGGAAATCATAGTTGACTGACTAATGATGGTATTTTTATAAAATATCGCTGAAAAACCAATAAGAATCACAATATCGCGAATTCTTATTTCAGGCCTCCCTTATAACCCCCACTCCCGTTCTAACCTAAACATTTTAATATAGCTTATTATCATGGAAGAATTAATGCTAATCGACATACCGAGTTTTGTTAAGTTCGGTTCAATCGTTAGCGCCTAATAAAATAGTGGACTCCCGCTTTAGTTTATAGTGTATATCTCGTTTATACTTTGTTAAAAGACAAAAATGAATATCACAAAAGTTACTCTAAATAACAAAATAAACAACTTTTGTTATGTGTGTATATATATGCCGAAAAACGAATAGAAAACAAAATACCACTATTTTAAATTCAGGCCTCCCTTACAACCCCCACTCCTACCCGTCCCTAGAAATGTTATTATGGCTTATTATAATAAAGGCGTTTGTGCTAACACACATACCGAGTTTCATTTAGTTCGGTTGAGTCTTTTGTGTCAAATAAAATTGTTCACTTCCGCTATAGGTTTTAGCGTATATCTCATTTATAATTCGGTATACGAAAAAAGGTTATATAACCAAAGTTACTCTAAATAACAAAATAAACAACTTTTGTTATGTTTATATTTGCCGAAAAAACAATAGGAAACGAAATATCGCTATTTTTAATTTCTGGCTTCCCTTATAACCCCCACTCCTGCCCGTCCCTAGAAATGTTGGTATGCCTTGTTGTAATGAAAGCGTTAGTGCTAATACATATACCGAGTTTTATTTATTTCGGTTGGGTCTTTTGTCCCAAATAAAATTGTTCACTTCCGCTATAGGTTTTAGCGCATATCTCGTTTATAATTCGGTATACGACAAAAGTGTATATAACAAAAGTTACTCTAAATAACAAATTAAACAACTTTTGTTATGTTTATATTTGCCGAAAAACCAATAGGAATCGAAATATCGCTATTTTTAATTTCAGGCTTCCCTTATAACCCCCACTCCTGTTCGTCTCAGAGGATATTAATATAGCCTAAAGTCTAAGTTGGGTTAGTAGTAATATACATACCAAGTTTCATAAAATTTGGTTCAGCCGTTTATGCGTGAAAAGGTAACAAACAAACAAACAAACAAACAAACAAACAAATAAACAAACAAACAAACAAACATACACGAAAGAAACAAAATGCAGTTATGGTGTCTATGACATGTGAAACGAAAAGTTATCGTGAAATTTCGTGAAAAAAATCAATGTACAGACAGAGGTTACAATTTTATATATATATAGATATAAAATTGTAACATTGATTTTTTTCGCGAAATTTCACGATAACTTTTCGTTTCACATGTCATAGACACCATAACTGCATTTTGTTTCTTTGGTGTCTGTTTGTTTGTTTGTTTATTTGTTTGTTTGTTTGTTACCTTTTCACGCATAAACGGCTGAACCGAATTTTATGAAACTCGGTATGCATATTACTACTAACCCAACTTAGACTTTAGGCTATATTAATATTCTCTGAGATGAACCCGAAAGGGGGTTATAAGGGAGGCCTGAAATTAAAAATGGCGATATTTCGTTTCCTATTGCTTTTTCGGCAAATATGCAAATTTCAAAAGTTGTTTATTTTGTTATTTAGAGTAACTTTTGTTATATACACTTTTTTCGTATACCGAACTATAAAGGTGTTATACGCTAAACATTATAGCGGGAGTCAACAATTTTATTTGGCACAAATAATCAACCGAACTAAATAAAACTCGGTATGTGTATTAGCACTAACGCCTTCCTTATAATAAGCCATACAAACATTTCTAGGGACGGGCAGGAGTAGGGGTTATAAGGGACGCCTGAAATTAAAAATAGTGATATTCCGTTTCCTATTGGTGTTTCAGCAAATATGCACATAACAAAAGTTGTTTATTTTGTTATTTAGAGAAACTTTTGTTATATACACTATCGTCGAATACCGAATAATAAAGGCGTTATACGCTAAACATTATAGCGGGTGTCAAGAATATTATTTGGCACAAAAGAGTCTACCGAACTAAATAAAACTCGGTATGTTTATTATCTCTGACACCTTAATTATCATAAGCCATACCAATATTTCTAGGGACGGGCAGGAGTGGGGGTTATAAGGGAGGCCTGAAATTAAAAATAGCGATATTTCTTTTTCTACTGGTTTTTCTGCAAATATGCACATGACAAAAGTTGTTTATTTTGTTATTTAAAGTAACTTTGGTTATATTCACTTTTGCTGTATAACATAAACGAGATATGCGTTAAAAACTAAAGCGGAAGCCAACAATTTTGTTGAGCACAAACGATTGAACCGAATTTAACAAAACTTGGTATGCGAATTAGCATTAATTCTTCCATGATTATAAGCTACATTAAAATGTTTAGGTTCAAACGGGAGTGGGGGTTATAAGACAGGCCTGAGATAAAAATTCGCAATTTTCATTTTCTATTTTTTTTTCGGCTAACGTGCACATAGCAAAAGTTGTTTACTTTTGTTATTTAAAGTAACTTTTGTTGTATTCACTTTTGCCGTAAATGAAGTTAATACGGCATATACGCTAAAACCATAATGGGAGTCATTAATTTTATTAGTGCTTATTTAAGTGTTTTTAATAAATGCATATTATTACAAAAGATGTTATGTTTTAGTCTTATATGATAGTTGCAAGTATGATTCGGATTAGTGAGCTTATAAATCTCCGTCGCCTCCTCATTTATTTATTTATTTTCCCTATAAATTTGTTATTTATTTCTAATAGAATATAAACTATAAGAGCATTTCTGGTATTTAATATATACTCGATATGAATGTTTAAAGTATTACTAGGTTGCAGGGGGGCTCTCTTCCTCTCATCTAGCTTTTTGAACATAAATGAAATTATGTTTAGGAATCTATTATTTAGTTCCATAAGGGAGATTAATTATTAAAATAATATTCTTAATCAATATTCTAAGGAAAACAACGATGATAACGCTCCTGCGAGAGCGGAAATGGACGGGAGGTAATTGAGTTTAGTTATTTCCTGTGGAATGCTGCCACGACAGGAAGTGATTTCCACTGAGGCTTACTGATACGAATATAATCTTATGTATAAAACTATGCTAAAACTATATGTGCTTGGTTTGATTTTTGGCAGGAAATATGTTCATTTTAGAAGATATTTAATTGTGATAAATGCTACCCATGATTATGGTCTGAATTATTCCAAATCCGTGAGTCAAAAAGTCGTGAGGGATAAATTAGGAACCCATTTTCATATATTCTTCAAAACTAAAATTTCTATTCTATTAACCCTGAAAGTTATACTTTAGGATTGGCTGTTTTGAAAAAACAATACATCGTGGAGGGAAGTGTAACTGTACACATTGAAGTCTTGCTATAAAAACACAATCATTAGTCAGTCAGCAATGATTTCCCGGGCATCGCCGGGTACCTTAGCTAGTATATATATAAAATTGTAACCTCTGTCTGTACATTGATTTTTTTCGCGAAATTTCATGATAACTTTTCGTTTCACATGTCATAGACACCATAACTGCATTTTGTTTCTTTCGTGTCTGTTTGTTACCTTTTCACGCATAAACAGCTGAACTGAATTTTATGAAACTTGGAATGTATATTACTACTAACCCAACTTAGACTTTAGGCTATATTAATATCCTCTGAGACGAACAGGAGTTGGGGTCATAAGGGAAACCAGAAATTAAAAATAGCGATATTTCGTTTCTTCTTGGTTTTACGGCAAATAAGAACATAACAAAAGTTGTTTATTTTGTTATTTAGAGTAACTTTTGTTATATACACTTTTGTCGTATACCTAAGTATAAATGAGTTATACGCTAAACACTACTGCGGAAGTCAACAATTTTATTTGGCACAAAAAACTCAACCGAACTAAACCAAACTCGGTATATGAATTAGCACTAACGCCTTCCTTATAATAAGCCATACTTACATTTCTAGGGACGGGCAGGAGTGGGGGTTATAAGGGAGGCCTGAAATTAAAAATAGTGATATTTCGTTTCCTATTGGGGTTTCGGCAAATATGCACATAACAAAAGTTGTTTATTTTGTTATTTAGAGAAACTTTTGTCATATACACTATCGTCGTATACCAAAGTATAAAGGCGTTATACGCTAAAACCTATAGCGGAAGTGAGCAATTTTATTTGGCGCAAAAGACTCAATCAAATTAAATAAAACTCTCGGTATGTGTATTAGCACTAACGCCTTCCTTATAATAAGCCTTACTAACTTTTCTAGGGACGGGCAGGAGTAGGGGTTATAAGGGAGGCCTGAAATTAAAAATAGTGATATTTCGTTTGGTATTGGGGTATCGGCAAATATACACATAACGAAAGTCGTTTATTTTGTTATTAAGACAAATTTTTTCAACAATTCTTTGGAACTACCAGGTACCTCACCGGGAAAAATTAATTCAAATGTATGTTAATATTTTGTGCTTAATAATTCAAATCTATGTATAATGCATAGGAAATGGGAAATATGACAATATGGAAGACAGTTGAAGTCTTACATAAAAAAAATAATTTTATTATTAACAAATCCACAGAAACGACGGGTATTTACACTAAACACTGGGACGGGTAAATGTCAAAATATTGTGCAAAGTAAAGCCTTGCCAAAAAAATACCATCACCATTAAGCCTCAAATGAATTCCCGAGCGAAGCTGGGTATCTGAGCTAGTATATATATATATATATATATATATATATATATATATATATATATATATATATGTGTGTGTGTGTGTGTGTGTGTGTGTCTGTGTGTGTGTGTGTGTGTGTGTGTGTGTGTGTTAACATACATACGTATAAAATACCATTTGTTTACAACTAGCCGTGTTACCCATCGTTGACGGGTAGAAATAGAAATGGTTTCCTGTGGGTAAGAGAATATAAAGATTGAATACACAAAATCTCCCGTCTTATTCATCAATAACACAAATGCATATTACATGGGCAGTAAAAGTGCTGCAATTAATTTGTTTTACCAGAGATACAAGCAATTAAACAAATTTATGATTAGAATTGCTGATATCCGGAAATGAATTGGTATAATAATGGTTTCCCGTCGAAATATAATTACTGGATAATCGGAAGCACTAAATAATCCACTTATTGCCTTCAAATCAGTCGTATTTATATATTAAGCATAATTTCATAACCTTATTAATTAATTCAATTGAAATTTAAACAAGATGAACAATCTTTTACGATAAATACTTATTGGGAGATATGTAATTTAATAAATGTCCTAGTTTTTTATATCGAGTTTGTTATCATTAAGGAAATTTTTCAAAGAACTTTCTTCACACTTACTCAAACAATGTTGTTATCAATTTTTATAATACATCACAGATACACTATTTAAATTAAGTTTAACACCTAATATTTATACTTTTATCATACATAGTGATTTTTGTTATAAGCTCCGTTGTCTTGCAGTGTTTTTATGTCAAATAGTTTTGGCAGGCAGTATCTGCATGGTTGTCAGGTCAGCATTACATGTCGGCAGATTGTTTTTCTTTTTGTAATCAAATATTGATGTTAATTTGGTGTTACCCATTTTAAGTCCTGAGAGTGCGACATCTTCAAATTTAATTAATTGTTTTATGTTTTTTTTTTTTTTTTTTTTTTTTTTCACCCCCCTCCTCCCCCTAATGTCTTATAAATTTTTCACAATTGTAAACCTATGAAACATTATCTTTCTTTTAAGGGTAATAGTATGTTAAAAATAATGTTTAAAGAGCTAGGCCAATACTTTTCTATACCTATATACTCTACAGCCTCTGATAAAACGTTCTATTAGCTGTAGAAAACAGTATAATTAAATACCTTAACCCACTCTCTTTTTCTTTGTCAGCAAAGAGCTCTTGAATTTATTGGACAATGTTAAAAATTACTGTAAGACTTAATTGTAAATCGACAGTGTTGATCAGCAACCTCGATGTAAAAAAAAATGATAAATCCTGATTTTTTTGGCCATTTTTGAGTAGTAGAGGATAGTTTGGTTTCGGCTAAAAAATGTTTTCTTAGTTTAATTCTTCTTGTAGAAGATTTTTATTTGCTTACAGTTTCGGGCAACCGCTGGTTCCCTTCTTCGGAGCAGTTTTTTTATGGGGGAAAGAGCAGAGAGCACGAACTGCAAACTGTGGAGACTACATTGTGACTGAAGGGGAAAAAAAAATCGAAAAAAAAAGATTTTTTTTTCCCCCCTGCTCTGAAGAAGGGAACCAACGGTTGCCAGAAACTGTAAGCAAATAAAAATCCTCTTCAAGAAGAATTAAGAAAACTTTTTTAGCCGAAACCCAACTATCCTCTACTACTTTGATATATAAACCGGCTAACAATAAAACTGATTGATTAAGCTCTATAGAACATGTTAAAATATTCATTGGATCACACGTATAATAATCGCTTTGATGAGTTTGACTCGTCAGCTCAAGGAAAACTCACACGTTCGGTTGGTTAGTGGTGCATCTGGTGCACGTTTCCTTTATTGCCGTTTTAATGCCATTAGAGACTACTCCGTAACTCTGTACTCCTTTATTCAATAACCTGAAGAAAACACCTTAGAAACGTATGAAATTCCATTCTGGAAACCCGTTGATCAACCAGCTAAATGGAATTTAGTGTAAGATCTCCGTGGATTATTCTGACACTACTAGTAGCCATGAAGATTACTACTACTAGCACATCTTGCATTTAGGATGGACTCTACGTCTCATCGGTTGAGAATGGAAGCAACCTCTCTTTATTTCAACGTATGTATATTTGTGCCTTAAGAATGATCATTTCTCCATTTTAACAATCTCAAACACAGTTGGCACTCGTCAACGGCAGCTAAGACAGATATTAGAGAACAATTGAAATTCTAAATGGCGCTGATATCGAATTGGCTAACTGAAGGAAATGTGCTGATGGCCTGGAGAAGCGTGCTCTGCCAGCAGCTGAGGTAGGTTCAGGAATAGCCCGCCGCTGCCCCACTTGCCCTGTCTGCCCTATATAATATACATACTCCTCTTCAACAGTCTCTCTACTCAACCAGTTTACAGCCATACGAAACAAGTACGCCATGTGGCAGTTGAGCAATAAGCTAATTTACATAATAACTTTGGAAGGGCTGGTTCAAAATGAATCCATACATCATTATATTCATAAAAACTCATTTTAGCACAGTTCTCCCAAAGGAAAATCAGCTATTGAGGCCGTACTCATGACGCAATTTTCAAAATTTTTCTTCAAACGTCCATCGATCCTACCCAGGAGATGACGAAAATAAGGTCCGTTCAAAATTATATATATGTCTGTTAACTCTTTAGCGGTAGCAATTTTTGCTTGATCGTTACCCAAACTCGATATTTAAACATTTTGTGCAAAAATAAAGATCGTTAATGCTGAAATCGGACCAGTGGGAAAGGGGGGGGAGGTTTAGAGGGGAGGATTTTCGAAAATTAAAAATATCTCCGATATGGATATATATATGTCAGATTGGAAAATTCCATAGAAATTAAATTCACTATAAATATTGTTATACACATTTATTCTCTATCTTGAATATTAACCGAGATATTTTCATCAGTGTGGGCGGATAATGGACGAATTTCGGTTTTAGTCGTGAGTTTCCGCCAAAAGATAGTTTGGCCGTTTCCGTAACTGTTAGGCTCTGGTGAAATTTTCTCTATTGTGGAATCACTCCACGTGGAAAATCTGCTTAGTTTATGCAGCCCCTGCGTGACGAACTTTTTTATTTCGCCTGCATGACGATATATTACTACGAAAGGAGAGTAAGAGGTAGAGACGGGGCGGGGGAACGAAGTGACTATCAACAAATGTCTCGGTATCCAAGATTTTCGGTAGGAACCAATAGTTATTAAATATATTCTGGAAGGTTGTTTAAAATTTTCACGTGCTTTGAAAATTGCATATAGATCAGAAAATACAAAACATTTTACAGGGGCATACTGACTTAGTGCTCTCAAGGCTATTATACGTAATTCATCTAACCATCCATTGGTAAATAAGATAAGAAATGTTATTCGTGTCGGTCCCGTTTCACAGAAATATTTTTTCTAATGAGTTAGAAGCATTAAAAGGATCGACAAGATGGAAAAGGTTGATGCTGCGTCGGTTATAAATAAAACTTATTACTGGCCAATGAGTGAGAGAAATTTCTATATCTCAGAAATAAATGTCTTCTTCCTCATCCTTAACTATGTCTACTATACAGAGGAAAGCAGCAATTCCCCCATCTGAAAGAGAAACAGTGATATCAGCCAAGCTGAGTCCGTGCCACACTAGTTTAACATGCACATATGTAACAAATTTATATCATGCAAAGTGTGATTTTCACCTTTTGAAATTAGCTGTTAGGCGCGTTATTTTAAATTGTGTTCAATTCTACTAAGAATACTCCCCCACATTCCAATAACCCCATTGAAGCACAGAGATGAAGCTATTATTAATGCAGTTTTCGTCATCATAAAAAAAGAAAACTTTTATGATTTATTGCGATTTCCTACTTTTACCGTTCTGCCCAACGACCCAAATATGTATTATTAAATAAATGACAAGTATGATTTTGTAGATTTGTGGATGCCCAGAAATGCATAAACACAGTGAACCTTTTGATTCTGATTGAGTAAAGACAGGCAACATTCTTTAAAATTACTGATCACTTCTGATATGAATTCTCAACTCCTTTGAGGAAAAATATCGAATGAATGTATTCTCACTCAATATTGCCCGATTTATATATATATATATATATATATATATATATATATATATATATATATATATATATAGGGTGTGTTATTCTTCTCGGAGTTTTGGTCAATGTTGGTGAAATAAATCTTAGTTTATGCCAATATTTCGAGAATCTTTATTTTCTCTTCTTCAGGGCTGTAAAATTACATGTACTACTTTATAATATTGCACTTTGTTATTACACATAAAAGGTGTTTTTTTCTTTATTATTACTTACCAAGACTAAATAATCTATAAACTATTATACATTCTTATTGCACTATGACTAGGGTTATAGTAACCTTCCTTGTTTTGTTTACATAGCAGGGTCACAGCCTTTTGTATGTTTTATATATTTATAGTATGGTGTCTTTGTTTGTTAAACTATATTATAATTGTTGTACTGTAGTTATATTATTTTACAATAGTTATTGCTATGCACTATTACAATTATTGCTATGTTTTATTGAATCTATGTTATTGCCACTTACCACTATGTTATTGCAACTTATATTATTTTACAATAGTTATTGCTATGTACTATTACAATCATTGTCTTGTTATTTTAAATTATAATTATTGTTGTGTTGTGTTAAAGTTATTCCTATGTTGCATCTATGTTGTTATTTGTATTCTTATATTTATTATGTTATAACAACCATTCCTGTGTGTTAGTGCACTCATTGTTATGCCTGTATTAGAGCTATTTTTAAGTTACACTATTATTATTCTATTATGTATTATTATTCTATTATGTGTCTACAGTATTATTATTTTATTATGTTACAGTTATTAATGCTGTTTGTAGTTATATTTTTATTAAAACCACCTTCTTGTTGTATTAGATCTATTAAGTTATAATGTTATAATATGTTAAAGCTGGTATAATATGTTACAACCTGGTCGAAAACATCAGCACAATTATATATATATATATATATATATATATATATATATATATATATACATATATATGCCTTTTCTTTAACGCCAACCAGATAGTAAATAACATTTTTATTTCCGTAAATCTTATATTTTCATTTATTAACTTTACATATTTATTTAAATGACAAACGTTTTAAATTTTATAGACATTCTTGTGTTTTAGCATTTTTAAAATGTATTTTCATTTATGGGTGATTGAGTTTTGCTTAATAAATGTCGTTGAAAAAATTTATATTTTATATTTATGACTTTTGTATTACTCGTTTCGAAAAAAGGACTTGGAATATTACTTCTTTTTAGTTAGTTAGTAACTAAGATATACATTTTGTTTCTATGGCTAATCGGGACGGTCTATCAAAAGTTAACCAAATTTTCTAGCCAGAGACTCAGAATTTTGTTTGTAAGTAAGGCATAAAATAAATTTCTGTTAGCTAGGTGATAACTGTACCACTCTAGGCTCAAGGTTTATATAATCAAGTTAGTAAACCCGAGAGGCTGTCAGGCTTGTATGGTCAGTGATACAGAAGCTCTGCGACACTACCGTAATCTGCCTGCAACCTCGTGAACTAATGTAGTCTTGGTGGGTATCGAACTTGCTCCTATTGCTACCTTTAGCTTACTGAGGGTAGTGATAGATGGATCCACGCCTTAACCCGCACGGTTACCGCCCCCCCCCCGGCCATTCTATATTATATATATGTATAAAATTGTAACCTCTGTCTGTACATTGATTTTTTTCGCGAAATTTCACGATAACTTTTCGTTTCACATGTCATAGGCACCATATCTGCATTTTGTTTCTTTCGTGTCTGTTTGTTTGTTTGTTTGTTTATTTGTTTGTTTGTTTGTTTGTTTGTTACCTTTTCACGCATAAACGGCTGAACCGAATTTTATGAAACTTGGTATGTATATTACTACTAACCCAACTTAGACTTTAGGCTATATTAATATTCTCTAAGACGAACAGGAGTGGGGGTTATAAGGGAGGCCTGAAATTAAAAATAGCGATATTTCGTTTCCTATTGTTTTTCCTATGTTTTTTATATGCCCATAACAAGAGTTGTTTATTTTGTAATTTAGAGTAACTTTTGTTATATGCACTTCTGCCATATACGGAAGTATAAATGAGTTATACGCTAAAAACTATAGCGGGAGTCCACAATTTTATTTGGCACAAATGACTCAACCGAACTAAACCAAACTCGGTATGTGAATTAGCACTAACGCCTTCCTTATAACAAGCCATACTAACATTTCTAGGGACGGGCAGGAGTGGGGGTTATAAGGAAGGCCTGAATTTAAAAATAGCGGTATTTCGTTTCTTATTGCATTTTCGGCAGATATGAACATAACAAAAGTTGTTTATTTTGTTATTTGGCGTAACTTTTGTTATATACAATTTCGTCGAATACCTCAGTATAAATGAGTTATACGTTAAAAACTACTAATTCAAATCTATGCATAATGCACAGGAAGCGGGAAATATGACGGGAGGACAGTGAAGTCTTACATAAAAAAAATAATTGTATTATTAACAAATCCAAAGAAACGACGGGTATTTACTCTAAACACTGGGACGGGTAAATGTCAAAACATTGTGTAAAGTAAAGCCTTGCCAAAAAAATACTATCACCATTCAGCCTCAAATGAATTCCCGAGCGAAGCCGGGTATCTGAGCTAGTATATATATAAAATTGTAACCTCTGTCTGTACATTGATTTTTTTCGCGAAATTTCACGATAACTTTTCGTTTCACATGTCATAGACACCATAACTGCATTTTGTTTCTTTGGTGTCTGTTTGTTTGTTTGTTTGTTTGTTACCTTTTCACACATAAACTGCTGAGCCGAATTTTATGAAACTTGGTACGTGTATTTCTACTAACCCAACCTAGACTTTAGGTTATATTAATATTCTCCGAGACTAACAAGAGTGGGGATTATAAGGGAGGCCAGAAATTGAAAATAGCGATATTTCGTTTCCTATTGGTTTTTTGGCAAATATGCATATAACAAAAGTTGTTTATTTTGTTATTTAGAATAACGTTTGTTATATACACTTTTTTCGTATACCGAACTATAAAGGCGTTATACGCTAAAAATTATAGTGGGAGTCAACAATTTTATTTGGCACACAGACTAAACCGAACTAAATAAAACTCGGTATGTGTATTAGCACTAACGCCTTCCTTATAATAAGCCATACAAACATTTCTAGGGACGGGCAGGAGTGGGGGTTATAAGGGACGCCTTAAATTAAAAATACTGATATTCCGTTTCCTATTGGTGTTTCGGGAAATATGCACATAAGAAAAGTTTTTTATTTTGTTATTTAGAGAAACTTTTGTTATATACACTATCGTCGAATACCGAATTATAAAGGCGTTATACGCTAAAAATTATAGCGGGTGTCAAGAATATTATTTGGCACAAAAGAGTCCACCGAACTAAATAAAACTCGGTATGTGTATTATCTCTGACGCCTTAATTATCATAAGCCATACCAATATTTCTAGGGACGGGCAGGAGTGGGGGCTATAAGAGAGGCCTGAAATTAAAAATAGCAATATTTCTTTTTCTACTGGTTTTTCTGCAAATATGCACATGACAAAAGTTGTTTATTTTGTTATTTAAAGTAACTTTGGTTATGTTCACTTTTGCTGTATAACATAAACGAGATATGCGTTAAAATCTAAAGCGGAAGCCAACAATTTTGTTGAGCTCAAACGATTGAACCGAATTTAACAAAACTTGGTATGCGAATTAGCATTAATTCTTCCATGATTATAAGCTATATTAAAATGTTTAGGTTCAAACGGGAGTGGGGGTTATAAGACAGGCCTGAGATAAAAATTCGCAATTTTCATTTTTTTTTTTTTTGGCTAACGTGCACATAGCAAAAGTTGTTTACTTTTGTTATTTAAAGTATCTTTTGTTGTATTCACTTTTGCCGTAAATGAAGTTAACACGGCATATACGCTAAATCCATTGCGGGAGTCATTAATTTTATTAGCATATTTCCCTTAAGGGAAATCAGTTATTGAGGTTGTACTCATGACGCGATTTTCGAAATTTTTCTTCAAATGTCCATCGATCCTACCCAGGAGATGACGAAAATGAGGTCCGTTCAAAACTGTATATATATATATATATATATATATATATGTCTGTTACCGCTCTAGCGGTCGCAATTATTGTTTAATCGTTACCAAACTCGATATTTAGTCGTTTTATGTAAAAAGAAAGATCAAGTTCGTTAATGGCTGAAATCGGACCAGTGGGAGGGGGGGTTTAGAGGGGAGGCTTTTCAAAAATTCGAAATATCTCCGTTAGTATACGTCAGATCGAAAAATATTACAGAATCAATCTTATTGCAAATTAAATTTATTATAAATATTGTTATATACATTTATTCTGTATCTTGAATATTAACTGAGATATTTGCATTTGTATTCTGCATGTGCTCGGCAGCAGTGGTTAAGTTCGGACTTTCCGCCGTGAGCTCTGGCGGCTGTTTTCGTAAGTATTCGTCCCTCTCGTTAATAGATTTAGAGGTTTCTTACTACTACAGTTGTTATTAGGCAGATTTGTCTATTGTAAAACTTTACGTGGGAAATCTGCTTAGTTTACGCAGCCCCTGCGTGACGGACTTTTAGTGCTTATTTAAGTGTTTTTATGACTGAATATTATGACAAATGATTTTATATTTTAGTCTAATATGATAGTTGCAAGTATGATTCGGATTATTGAGCTTATAAATCTCCGTCGCCTTCTCATTTATTTATTTATTTTCCCTATAACTTTTTTATTTATTTCTAAGAGAATATAAACTATAAGAGCATTTCTGGTTTTAATATATACTCGATATGAATGTTTAAAGTATTACTAGGTTGCAGGGGGGCTCTCTTCTCCTCATCTAGCTTTTTGAACATAAATGAAATTGTGTTTAGGGATCTATTATTTAGTTCCATCAGGTAGATAAATTATTAAAATAATATTGTGAATCAATATTCTAAGGAAAACAACGATGATAACGCTCCTGCGAGAGCGGAAATGGACGGGAGGTAATTGAGTTTAGTTATTTCCTGTGTAATGGTGCCACGACGGGACGTGATTTCCACTGAGGCTTAGTAATACGAATATAATCGTATGTATAAAACTATGCTAAAACTATATGTCCTTGGTTTGATTTTTGGCAGGAAATATGTTCATTATAGATGACATATAATTGTGATAAATACTACCCATGATTATGGTTTGAATTATTCAAAAACCGTGAGTCAAAAAGACGTGAGGGATAAATTAGGAACCCATTTTCATATATTCTTAAAAACTAAAATTTATATTCTATTAACCCGGAAAGTTACACTTTAGGATTGGCTGTTTTGAAAAAACAATACATCGTGGAGGGAAGTGCAATTGTACACATTGAAGTCTTGCTATAAATTTACAATCATTAGTCAGTCAGCAATGATTTCCCGGGCATCGCCGGGTACCTTAGCTAGTTATATATATGTACAAAATTGAATGTTCCTCATTTTTTTTTCCATTATAGCCATTTGTCGTAGTTTGAAGACAGGGGAAAGGGTAGTGGGAGAGAAACAGTGTTTCACATCTTTTTTGTGAATCATGCAAGAAAGATAGGACTCAAGTCGCCATTCGAGTTAAGTCATTGATGTTAATAGACAGACTCACATGCCGTGAGTTCTATTCCCTCCTGGCCAATAGGAATTTATTTAGTGGTGAACTAGCTAAGTAATATCCTTAGTCCCACTCTATTTAGGATAGGGTGCAAATCAGTATGGGCAACCTTTGACATGCCAAACTTTAGCGTTTAGCAAATACATTCGCGGGCCGCTTTTAAAAGAGTACATTTTCAAGTAGTGTGTCATAATTTTTAATGATAGATATCAGACATGAAATTATAACGACAATGTAGTTATAATACAATTTATTAAAATAATAATACTAATATGAAAGGAAAAATACTTACAACATTATAAACATTATAATTAAATCGTAAATTTGGAATTATTACAAACAACGAAAGTTAAATAGCGACGAAGAAATCGATGAGCTTGAATTCGGGAAACTAATCCAATCATGTTTGGATTAATTCCACTGATACAAAGACGAAAAGAATTTTCCAGATTATCGGCAGTCAGTTTTGTACGATGTTTTGATTTATTAACGTTCATCAATAAAAGAACCGTTCACATTTATAGTACTTTCAAACGCACAAATCTCTGCTCATCTTCCTCATTTGGAGTAAGTAGTGTAATATTTTTATTTAATATGGTTTTTCAAAATGTATCGCGGCGGGGAGGTTGCCCATATATGGTGTAAAGTGTAGGTAACCTTTTTCGATTAGCCATAGTGACACAAATTTGACGTCAATAGATTCAACAATGAGCATGATGTTTATCTTTACCACCTTTCAACTGACTTCTGACAGGCTTATGACAGTATTGACAGGCTAAGAAGGTTATCAGATTGACGACGGTGGCTTTGGAAAGGCACTCTGTAGAGTGAAAACCAGTCTGGGCCTCTCAGATAGCTTACTATCGTACTAAGGCAAAGGGAGTGATTATCAACTGTGCTGTTTATGCTCCCTTCAAGTATAAATCTGAGAATTATAAGCTTTTCGTACAAGTACTACATATAATAGACTAGTATGGTATATGGGGAATGCCGACGATTAAGGGAACAACCACCGCGGAATGTGTGATGCGGGAAAATCGTTAACTTGAGGAAAGCACGACTTAGAGCTCACTATAAATTAGAATAAAATATCTTATAATGTTAACTCCATAAATTTAACGTTACAGAAAATTTCAACATCTCATAAGCATCAAAATATTCTTAAGTGTTTTTTTTTTTTTTTATTGAGTACGTAAAACATGCAAAGACATTAAAAACAATGCAAATGATTTTAAGAGGTGTTGACCTTTTGCCACGAGATGAACTGGAAACATTATGGTGCACGTATATAGTTACAAGAGATCTTCTAGTATCGGCGATTTCTGACTTGAATTTTAACATGCATCAACAACATAGAAGTCGAACCTTAAATGGCTGCAGGTTACAAATGATTCCGCAGATAGATGCCTGGCCCCCAAGAACATCTCTCGAGATCAAAAGTAATGATATAGAATACTGTGATTCAAGCCGTGGTCAAGTATGGTGGTGATATGCTGAAGGTTCGCAATAGAAAACTGGAGACAGCTGCTGAAATAAGAAAAACAAGAAGCCCCATAAATGAAGATCAGAATCAGAGTCCAGTAAATGGGATTGTATGGCAAAACATCAATGCTACCAAAAAAGCCTGACTGAGCTTTCTGGGACAATCCAAAAAAAAAAAAAAAAAAAAAAAAAAATGAATGGACTACTCAATAAGATGCTATAATTGTATACCAGGACGTAATAGGACCAGCCGGCGATTTACAGAAATATGCATTTTCATTTTTACTGATTTTACTGGTTCTTTAAAACCCTCTTAGGCTCGTTCGTTTTCAGAGTTTAACTAAAATGTAAAAATTTTGTTACGATCAAATAAAGTTGTAGAACCTAGAGCGTTAGCACTCACACACACAGATATATATGTGTGTCTGTGTGTGTGTGTGTATATATACACACACACAAATGCGGGTGAACGAGCATCATATTTGTGGTAGCATCATGAAGAAAGTTTTTGAAAATTGCGTCAAGACAAACTCAGCAGGTGATTCCACTTATGGGAAATCCGATAATAATTCCATTTATTTATTTCTAATCGAGTTGTATAATATAGCTTGTTTTCCCTGGATAGCAATACCCCTTTAAAAATATGGAATGAATGAAAATACAAAGTGTAGTGATATGGGAATGAACAAAAAAAAAACTTTCTTCCACCACACCAGAGCGAGTTTTCTTGTTATGAATGAAACATGTACTAACATCTTGGATAAATCTAAATACATGCACTGTAATAAAAGCCTTTATTTGCACCATAAAGACAAAATATTAGATCTTTTGATGTATACAAAGAAGATAGGAGCCGGACTGTAGGTGACTACGCCATACTGCCCTATCACGCGAGTTGGATTAAGATATCAATTATTCTGATTAAGAGAGTTAATCTGAAGAGATAATTTTGGAATCCATTTGCTCCGTTTCATGCAAATGATTTCAATAGCAGTATTCATGCAGAGAGTGTGTACCTTGCAAATGAAATTGTCACTTTGTTTGATTGCCATTAACTTAAAGGTTTTCTGTTTAATATTCATTTGCTTAATTTATGTTTTTTTTTCTGTCGGAATCAATTAAGTGAATTTATAAAGGGATGATATTCCTTTTTTATGTCATTCGTGGGAAGACACTGCCATAATGGCTGCTTAAAATATCGCATTACTTTGTTAACAAATATAAATTACTGTGAATCAGAAATTTGTACTTTTATTACAATATTTTTCGGGGCAAGTCAGTCATGTGAGTTATGTATTACTAAAATAATAAATAAATGATTAGGAAAAGAATACTATTTTGTATCTTAAAATCAACAATTTTGGAGAATCTTAATTAATCTATTTTAAGGAACCATTCTCTAACAAGAAACCTACCCCAGCCCCCGTAATAGAGATACAGTTTTGGAAATCTTACTACTTGTCTTAAAAATAGTAAACAATTCCTGTTTGCTTTGATTTAAATTCATTTTCTGAGAATTCGTTATAAAACCACTGTTCAATTAGTCCCAAATTGTTATTTTTCATTAAGTGAATTATGTACATCTACTACATAACTGATTTTGGGAGTTTTAAGAGATGGATGTATGTTTAAATTAATTACAAAGATACTAGATGACTACGGTAAGATGTTTGCGGATGGCTCAGGCTGAATGAAGTTAATACTATACATATCTCATTTCACTCTCATTATCTTAAGCCATATACTAATAGGTCATTTTTGAAATTTAATTTTTAATTTATTTTGATTCGATCTGAGGCATGATTAAGCCAAGGGATTCTGGAAAATGTTCGACCTGCATTCAGTTTTATTTTGTATTTTTTATATTAATCCGTATTGTACTGAAAAAAGTGAGGTATTTTTCGAACGGAGATCTTTGGTCTCGAGTATTATTGCGTTCAGCATTTGGCCGATTTACAATAATAGCCAACTTTATCCCTTCCATTAGTACGCAAATTAAGAGTAAATCGTTCAACTGTGGTGAGTAATGTGACTTAAATGACGATTTTAAGGACAGTGTATTCTTCTCCGAGTTTTTTTTTCTTCAACGTTATGTCCCTTTGCAAAAAGTTCTCGACTATGTAGAAGTCATGAAGAGAAGTCTCTCGGTGCTTGTAACCTAACAGGTGGCAAGGATTCAAACACATGGGAAAAACAACACTAAGTTTTAATAATCGTACACAAGCTATTAATTCAGTAGTGAAAATTAGAGAACGTGATCTTGTCATTGCTACTCGTGGGCCTTGATGAATCATAACTTCAGCTACACAGTTTTCTACACTTTGAGCTATATCCCAAAGGAATAATATTTATTTTAATACAATATGACCTAGTTGTTCTGTATCTACCAATCCCCCTCAAAAAAAACAAACAAAAAAACGCCTTAAGACTTTACTAAAGCTGGTTTGGTACAGTCTACACTTCTCTAATCAGGCGCTGATGATGGGGTCCGGTGTTTGAAAGTACACTCTGCATATTAAAGTACATGCAGAGGACAAGGCGATTCACTGATTTGTTTCCTCTACCGTTCAGCATTTCGGGAGAGTTAGGAAGTCAAGTGGACCCTACGGAGCTTGAGTGAATTCTTGCAAAATGAATGAAGTATGAAGGAGATCTCTTATTATTGATCGCAGAAGAAACAGATTGCAATATGTGAACAGTGTAAATACATTCAATATATGCATCCCAAAATATATTCTCATTTCAGATTAATGATGATTGATAAAGTTGAGATTTACCGACCTTAACCTGGATGTTTACAACCTGCTTAATTAACCTTGAACAACTAGTTTGTTCTTCCATAAGAATAAGTCGTCAGAGGTTGAAGTTTAGTGGCTTCAATTGTTTGCAGACTAAAACCAATTATCATAAACGCGTTCTTTCTAGATCGATCACACTCCACCTTGACCCCAATTCCGTCAGCTGTTAAATAAACAATGTCTGCATGTTCTCCGCCCTAACCCTCATTATATTCGCTCAAATTCAGTTTACTAGTAAACAACGGAGCCCTCTTTTGTCATCCGGGGATCGTTCGTGTTTTCCTCTGGAAGCCCTGCCTTCAAAACATCATCAAGATATAAAGGTTTTGTCTGTTAGGTGTTACCTTTGGTTCTTTCAGATGCTGCTCTTGTTGATAACACTGAAGTCCTTGAGATGTTTGATATCTTCCAAATTTACTTTGTGAATGCCTCTATCTTCGCCCATTGGACCTTATAAAGACTCAATTAGTATTACACAACTAGAATTTTATAATTGTTTCTTTTTTCAAATCACATATATTCCTGCATAACACTCCCATACCAAATATACTCAAATCGGACGCAATCATTTCAAACATTCTCTCCATTGTAAGGAAGAAGTACAACGGTAACTGTTATAATTTTTTGAATTAAGCAATAATAGTATGAAAATATTTCCATAAGTACGAAAAAGCTAATCCATCACATATATATTTTTGGCAGCATTATAGTAGTAATAGTATATATAGTAATATAAGAGCTTAGCTTGAACATTTGACTTCTTTCCCCATCCCAAGGTAAATTTGAAACAGCATATTAGTCTAAGAAGCTTAAAAATAAGCAGACTTTTCAAACTGAGACTATATACTCAAAGACAAGGTACAATTGTGACTTCCATTCTATAATATATTACTAGTTTTAACTTTTATTTATATGTTTCCTCTTTCCTCATTAATATAAGAGTATTCTTTCCTTCCTCAAGCTGTCAGGACGAAGTTGTCCTAGACGTACCTGGCTCTCTACCACCACCATTCTCCACCGTTCCTAGAGATTACTAGCCAATTAGGATGACCAGCCTCCGCAAGTCCAGCCAAGGTATTTAAGCCATTACCTAGGCTTACCTCTAGTCCTACTTGCTCATGGTGTACCATATACCATATTCAGGGGCATTCTTTTACTCAGCAACGGTTTCTTGAATTATTTTGCGAGACTGATATTCATGGCCACGGGTTTTAACAAGTGTTTGCATGCCATGAGTTCCGGGTTCCGAAGTTCTAGAATAAGAGGACATTGAAGTAAATGGACCCTGTAACCATTGTACCAACTTATATATTTCCTTTAAACAGTTATAATCTCTATACTGGGAGCTTGGGTTCTTTTTTATTATATTACTAGCTCAGATGCCCGGCTTCGCTCGGGAATTCATTTGAGGCTGAATGTTGATGGTATTTTTTTGGCAAGGCTTTATTTTGCACAATATTTTGACATTTACCCGTCCCAGTGTTTAGGGTTAATACCCGTCTTTCTCGTGGATTTGCTAATAATAGAATTATTTGTTCGATAAGGCTTCACAGTCTTTGATATTTTTATATTTCCCGTCTCTTATACATGTAAATATGGTGAATTTTTACTTCAGGCCTCCCTTTTAAACCCCCTCCCGTTCGAACCTAAAATTTTAATATAATTTATAATCATGGAAGAATTAATGCTAATTGACATACCGAGTTTTGTTAAGTTCGGTTCAGCCGTTAGTGCCCGCTAAAGTTTTAACGTATAACTCATTTATACTTAGGTATACGACAAATGTGTATATAACAAAAGTTACTCCAAATAACAAAATAAACAACTTTTGTTATGTTTATATTTGCGGAAAAACCAATAGGAAACGAAATATCGCTATTTTTAATTTCAGGCTTCCCTTATAACCCCCACTCCTGCCCGTCCATAGAAATGTTGGTATGGCTTATTATAATGAAGGCCTCACTGCTAATACATATACCGAGTTTTATTTAGTTCGGTTGAGTCTTTTTTGGCAAATAATATTGTTGACTCCCGCTATAATTTTTAGCGTATAACGCATTTAAACTTCGGTATACGACAAAAGTGTATATAACAAAAGTTATTCTAAATAACAAAATAAACAACTTTTGTTATGTGCATATTTACCGAAAAACCAATAGAAAACGAAATATCGCTATTTTCAATTTCAGGCTTCCCTTATAACCCCCACTCCTGTTCGTCTCAGAGAAATTTAATATAGCCTAAAGTCTAAGTTGGGTTAGTAGTAATATACATACCAAGTTTCATAAAATTCGGTTCAGCCGTTTATGCGTGAAAAGGTAACAAACAAACAAACAAACAAACATACACGAAAGAAACAAAATGCAGATATGGTGTCTATGACATGTGAAACGAAAAGTTATCGTGAAATTTCGCGAAAAAAATCAATGTACAGACAGAGGTTACAATTTTATATATATATATATATATATATATATATATATATATATATATATATATATTATATTATTAGTATTGTTCAATTTAGAATATACCCTATATCGTCTAAGCGGTTGTCTTGTCTGTCACATTAGTCCATTATTTAGTTTTATTGATAGGTTTTTTTTTGTTTTTTTTTCAAAAGTAGTATGATACCTGCTTCGCTGTATACATTCATTATAGCTGTCATAAGTACATGTTTCTGCAAGTTGTCTTTACAGATTAAACTGAAGTCTTAACAAGTTGTCTTTACAAACGAAAATAAAAATCTAAAGATTGTTTTATTTTGGGATGGTATCGTATCCTATACATTAATATGATTTGAAAGATGCATCACAAATAAATTTTCTAAATTCTAGGTATCTCAGAAAAACAGCTATTAATGGAGCTTCTGTGTGGCGGAATTTTTATTTTTCGGATTACTGCTTTAAGGTGAAGCTGAATCGGCGATAAAGGAGATTCCAATTATAACCTACAAATAGTCTAACTAAAAATAGTCAAAAATAAGTCTGGATATATAAGCTGTAATTAAAATCCTTAGGCATATGGAACGATCATAGTTTTTTAAAACGAATGTTAAGGCATACTCAAGGTAAGATATAACTCACAACAACAATTGAGAGTCACCATCACAAATGCACACAATTTCTAACAGAACATGGACAGACAGAACATTATTTAACCAGATTTAAAATTCAAGAAAATGACAAATGCACTTGCGACTCACAGACAACATAAACGTTTTGACATATACTTTATGACTGTTCAACATTTAATCAAAATAGATTAATAAATTAGAAATAATAAATATAATTTTAAAAGGAGGTAATTGGCCAGAATCACCTCATATTATATTTAACAAATATAATAAAGAATTTATAAAGGCTATCAAAAGTATAGATATGGATGTAGCAAAAATACATTAGAATGTAAAGTTTATTGTGAGGAACGGGAATCATAATTCAATATATTTACTTACATAGACTCGTAAATTAAACATCGGTTGAGTTTAACTTTAATTGATATGTTTTTGTTCTTATTTTATTTATTTACTTTTTCATTTCATTTATAAATTTTATTCGTAATTATCTTACTTATCTTAATATTTTATTTTATTATTAATAATTTCTTGTATATAATATTTGAGTAGATAGTTGATTAACTTATATACATTGTAAAATAAAAATGTATTTGAACATAATTATACATGCAATATTCCATGTGGAAATGGAACGTGTATTCAAATAAATAACTCCTCATAGGGTTACTAAATGGAGAAAAAAAAAGGCATACTCAACCGTAAAAGATGGTAACCTGGAAGCTGATGGACGGCTAATGGTTCAAATAGGGAAGCAATGAAATTTCTATTATTATATTATGTGTTACGAAGGAATCTGCACTGACTCTGTGAGAAGCGTCCACATGAATTAAGCTATGTAGTAAACATTTAATTAGAACGGCACGTGGGCTATATTGCCTGATATAAAGCGAAGTAAATAACTGAATTACGGACAGGAAAATCCCAAATATATAATGTTTATTTCAATTTCTCCAGCATTCCAATATTATTAACTATTCCAGGAATGGGTTTATGTATTTAAGTAATTGTTTTTTTTATTTTTCGTCTCTCTTTTCCTACTATACTTCGCAGAATATTAAAGGCTTGTAAAGGGAGCAGTCCATTTAGAGGTAAAAATAATCGTTCTGTGAGTGTTATTAATATATTTTCAAACGTAGTCTCTTGGAATAAATTTAAGAAATATTCTAAAAACTCATAATTATAATTCTGTTTTTTTTTGGGGGGGGGTGTTTTTTAGAAATACATAAAAGCACCATTCAATTAATCTTTTCCTTCTATTTGAAGGTTATTTACACTTTGAAGGATTCAGCTTCCTTTAAACAACCTTCATTTGATTTAAATTATAGAATACCACTTTGAAATGTTTGTAAGTATTCAACTTCACTTACTAAATAAATAATTTAAAATGTGGGACTCAGGTTAGCCATGTGAGCTAAAGCGTTGGCCTTAATGTTCCATAGTAAACCTAGGGTGGCAATTTATTTAGGGACGAACTCATTACATGAAATCCTTAGTCCCATCCTCGCTAGTAAAGAGTTTTTGCCTGTAGAAAAACCACCACAACTAGCAGCAGTAGCACAAAGAGAACATTAATAAATAACAAATCTAAATGTATAAATAAACACATTTATGTTATACAATAATTTATATATATATATATATATATATATATATATATATATATATATATATATAAATGGTTTGCTACTCAATTAAGACATTACAAGTTAAAGGGCATAAAGGTCACACACCTCCATTCTTAATTTCTTTAATAACCGGCAGAATACTTTCGGGGCAACTTACCCCATCTTCAGTGCTCAAGAGTTGGTCCCTAGAGTTCTACAGTAGATCCCGTTTGAATAGAGACCAACTCTAGCCTGGGACCGCCATCAGCCAGCTCAAATACCTAGTATTACAAGCTAAATTTACACAATAGTAATGTATATTTTAATATTATCAATACCCTTATCTAAATACATGAGATACTCTAACTTATAAAACTTCTTTAAAAACGGTTATTATAATAGCAATTATGTACTTTCGCGTTTTAAAATGAACTCGTAAAAATTAATGTTACACAATGATTTAAGGTCAATTAACAGAAGTTTGAAAATCACGTTTAAGTGAGATTAGTAACAGAGTTATTTCTAAATTTTAGAAATAAATTATTGATTTCCTAGTGAGATGTCAGTGTTCCGAAAAGAATAGATTAAACTCCGAAGAGATCAATAATAATGAGTATTAAATCAATAATTTTAGGTATTGGAATGTCTTACAATGATTCCATCTCAATGAGCGTACCCAAATCATGGCCAATGTTGGACTTATAAGAGTTCAGTAACTGTACTGTGTTTTTGTTTAAATTATGGTATGCCTTGTATTAGTTTCTTAACTGTTGGTTGATAAGTGTGGATAACCTACAACCTTGTTTTCTTCCAGGACTAGTAGGCATTCTAAAGCTTTTTAGCTATTGAATAAAGCGCTCTTTCTCGGATAAATAATTGAAGGGTTGCTAGTTACTTAAGTTAATTAGGCTGACTAGCAAAAAAACCCACTAGTCATAAAAACTGAAAAATGAGTTTGAGGAGCCATTATGAACTGAACTCATATACTGATACAGCCGAAATATTCAAGAACAACTCTCGTCGAGCTGTTTCGGGTGTTAAAAATACAGCGATTCCGGAAAAACCCCACTAGTCAGGAACGCCTCGCTAAAGACGTTCTACAACTTGCTGACCACCTGGAACATGCTGCAAGCAAGGAGTTGTTCACGAGACTGTTAGCCCCAGCTGCCACACCTTGTCTTGACAGCGATGACATTGAAACTGACAGCGATGACAATAGTCATGGAAGTGAAGATTGATTTTTTCAAAGTTATTGTACACGTTATTCAACATTTTGCTTCTTAATTAATCTTAAATTGTTCATTTTTCTTGTTACAATTATTAAATCAAATAAACAAGTGGCTCAATATCCCGAATACTATTTCTTCTACCTGATCTTGTTATCTATATCATACTAGCAGACTTTCCTTAAGGGAAATCAGCTATTGAGGTCGTACTCACGACGCGATTTTCGAAAAATTTCTTCAAATGCCCACCGGTCCTACCCAAGAGATGACGAAAATGAGGTCCGTTCAAAATTTTATTATATATATATATATATATATATATATATATATATATATATATATATATATATATTTGTCTGTTAACGCTCTAGCGGTCGCAATTTTTGTTTGATCGTTACCAAACTCGATATTTAAACGTTTTATTCAAAAAGTCAGATCAAGTTCCTTAATGGCTGAAATCGGACCAGTGAGAGGGGGTGGGTTTAGAGGGGGATTTTTGAAAATTCGAAATATCTCCGTTACCATACGTCGGATCAAAACATAGTATAGAACAAATCTTATTGAAAATTAAATTTACTAGATATATTATTCTATACATTTCTTCTCTATCTTGAATATTAACCGAGATATTTGCATTTTTATTAAATTTGGGCCGTAACGGACGACTGAGATTCTCGCCAAAAGCTAGTTCGGCCCTTTGCCGTAACTGTTCGGCTCTCGAGATTTCTCTATTGTATAACTTCACGTGAGAAATCTGCTTAGTTTACGCAGCCCCTGCGTGACGGACTTTTTTAGGTTTTTGTTGAATTCCACCAAAAACCCCATTAGTCCAGAACATTCTTCTTCCCCATTGAAAGAGGATATATTTGATCATCTGTAAATTAGTATAGATAACATTCCTGATCCCCAAGGAGTTTATTAAAAAAAATATCAAAATTTTACTCCCTCATGGAATGAAGATAAACGGTTTTTTCTAGTTTACCAAAAAAGTGTTTTTTTGACTAGTGGGGTTTTTGCTAGCAACCCTTCAATTCATTGAAAGTGGAATTTCGGAATATAAAGTATGCAGTTCTAATGACAAGCAGTTTCACATCATATCAAGTTGTGTTTAATGTGCGTGTGTGTGTGTGTATGTAATATATGTACATAATACTTATATGTGTAATATATATATATATATATATATATATATATATATATATATATATTATGAATACGTAATTTATAGTATTTATAATGTAGTAGAAAACGTCTCGTTCACAACAGCCTTTCGAAATAGCCAACTAGCCTATAAATATTTTTTGGCATTGTTTCTCCACACATTGTCTAAAGATCTCTTTTTACTTTTCAAGAGTGGACCTTTAAAAATACTTTTGAAGCTTTTTTTTTTATTTTCACTTCAATTTTTTAAATATTTTTATTCTAAGAAAATAGATAATTGACTGTTAAATATTAAAATATTGCGTTTCAAAATTGTCTATGTTTAATATATTAAAATGTTCAACATTACTGAAATCCAAGTAGTGACCAGAAACTTAAGTCCGAATCATAATTTTTTGACAAAACCACATTCGAATATTGAAAAACTTAATGGAGAGAATAAAAAACGGCTTACTGACAAGGATTTCAATTTTGATACCACTAGTCATTAAGTTGTATGTAAAGCAAAAAAAAAAAAAAAGAAATAACCCCAGTAATTTTAACAGGAACACCTCACCTTGGCTACGTGTGTGCATATATGTATGTAGGCCTACATTCTAGTTATAACTATTATTGCAGTTGACTATTATATTTATTCTGTTGTCATATCTGTCGGTGCATACCGTCGTCACTGGCTGATGGTCGAGTACAGTTGGCAAGTGCTTCGATGCAATGGCACCATCTTCAAGTCCTCTAGAGTTGAACATAGGCCAGTACAACTCTAGACGACTTGAAGATAGTGCCTTTGCATCGAAAGCACTTGCCAACTGTACTTGACCATCAGCCAGTGACGACGGTATGCACCGACTGATATGACAACAGTATCATCTATACTGGCGGTTCCAACCCTTTACTTGATTTACCATTAATTTTATTATCTATAATTCTGCTGTTGTTATTTATGCTTTATTGTATATCTCCTGGTTATATGGCTACTTTCATAACTAAAAACTCAATCTTTTTTAGTATTTAAAATGGGAAATAGATGTTGTATATTGAATTAATCGCAATCTTTATTTGTTATCTTTGTATTTACATAATCTGTTTTCTGGCGACCTAATTACTGCAAAGAGTATATAATTGCCTTCATTGGAGTTTTTATTTTGGTTTCAATATGTTCTTTCTTTGTCATTGATGCGTTACTTCTTCCTTCATTATCTGGTTTCCTGCTGAACCAACTCGTATCTTTGGTTCATATGTCTCCGATAAGAATATATTAGCAACGCCAGACATTGCAGCTGGCTGTATTCCAAATAGCTGTGTTAATGGTATGGGACGATTAATAACTTGAAGCCCTGGTATTGGCGTCCCGGAAACTGCTTAATCGTTATGGGCCAATTTCCATGAAAGTGATTCTTATCTCGTATCATTTGGTGTGTTCCGTTGAGTGTAATAGTAAAAAAGGCATTTTCGTGAATGGCGTAATTGAATGAAAACAGGGCTAATGGTTATACCGTTTGGTTTAGCATATTTCACTTGAGGGAAATCATCTGTTTTGTAATCTTGTGGCGACTATCCAAAAATGTATTCAAATATCCATAGATTCTACATAGGAGATGACGAAAATATGGTGGGTTCAAAAATCACACACACACACACGCATATATATATATATATATATATATATATATATATATATATATATATATATATATATATGTACCGCCACTTGATGATTACCAAATTCGACATTTAAGTGGTGAGCGGTAGAAATTGAATCTGAAGGAAAGAGTTAAGTGACGAAAAGAAATAAAGCTCGTGATATGTCTATAATTGTGTCAAATCGAAATATTTTATGCAATCAATCCTACAACAAATTTAGTTTTCTTATAATTCTTGTTCTCTATATCTAAAATTTACAGGTACATTAACATTTTTTAGTTTTCAGCCAGTAGTTCCCATACTTATAAATATTTCACATTAGTAATATATCAAGCTTCAGAGCAATAGAAGCTTTATTTAATAGTTTTATATGACATAATATTATCATTTAACAAGGCAGAGGGGGGTTTGAAGATGAGGTACAATAAAAAAACTCTAATTCTCTTTAACGGTTTAAGCCTTATATGTCAAAATAGCATATCAAATCAAAATGTATCAAAACAATTTTATTGATATGGAGATATATAGGACAGCGTATTTCGGTTAATCTCGCTACTCTTATTTATTCATATGAAATAGTTTTGAGAACTTCTTCTATTCAAAAAAAATATTTTTGTTTTCAGCTCAACAAAATCTGAAATGCGATATGAAACTTGATTGATATGAGATAAATGTTTCTTAACCCCTTCTCCCATTGGGGGGGGGGGGTATAGAGCTATCACGGAGTGTACTTCGATGTTCAGTTTTTTGTTATTTAACATCGCTTAAAATTTGAATTTTCTATTACAATTGGTCCTGGAGATATAAAATAAAACCTATGACCGTATCTTCAATTATTTTTAATAATTACTTTTTTATTAATTTGATAAGCTCCACAACGTGGTGATGTTGCTCGTTGTTATTTAGCTATAAATTTAAAATGTTATAGTAAAGGAAAATATCTACTAAGTTAATAAAACAAAATAAAAAGTGAGGAAGCGTTCAATTAAAACTATGTAATACTATAAATTTTGAGATTATATTCTGAAATAATGGTGGAATGAAGAAGTTTAAAAATTTTAAGCACAAAATTAAAAATTTATTTTACACATTACTCGTGCAAACACTCGCACACACACACACACACACACACACACACACACACACACACAAACGCTCGCTTGTAAATTGTAACTTAATTTGGATGAAATAAATAGAACGTAGAGGGAAAAATGAGTAAAGAAGGTGTAGTTTAAAGTGTAAAATAAGTCAGTTGTCTTCAAGCAATTTAAAAATATTTTAATATAAGCAATACCTGCTGTTAATAGTTCGTACAAGTTGTTTGTTCGGTAAGTTGAGATGTTCACGTTGTCTGCAGTCAGTCAGGAGATGTTTAATGGTCATACTGTGTTACAGTAAGTGCATGTAGATCGATATCGAGGTGCGAATGTGTAAGACGTGAATGACCAATTCTAGGCCTAGTCAACACTACATGTTGTTTGTTTGTTGGGTTTTGGGCATAAAGCATCGAGGTTATCAATGCCCAGCGCCCGTAGAACCGTACTTGAGTTCCCCGACCATGGGAAATCGCAGACACATGCACACTAGGCCGTTTCTATTATTTATTGACTACCCCTAACCACTTGATCTCGTCTGGTTAGATTTTCCAAAAATTTTCTTTTGCTTGGGTTGCGTAGGATTTCTCAGTAGCTTCTTCACAGTTTGTAACCAGTCGGTTGTCCAGACATTGAGTATATATGTTTTTATAACCTGTTTCAATTCTTCTGTAGTCAGACTGTCGATGCCCACAGTTCTTTTTCTGGAAGCTAATTTAGCTTGTCTGTCGATGTCAGTAGTTTGTTGTATGTCTGTATGTTCAGTTAACCACATCGTAGTTATGTTATAATTGTGCAGACTGTGTAGTTGGTGTAAATTGTAAGGGTTCCCTATGGAATGTAAAGAACTAAAAGAATCGGTGCACAGCAGTATCTAGGTGGTAGAAGGTTGCTCTAGTTTTGATAGAGCGATAATTTTAGCTTTAAGTTCGGCTTCATGCACGTTCGGTCAGTAGAACTCTGCAATAACTTTTATACCTAACATTCCACAGTTACACCGAACATGTATCGAATTCCAGCTCCGTCAGACAATAACTGCGCTCAAAGGCAAATACTTTCATTCCCTCAAAGCTCATCAATAAGATAATGTTAATGGTCAATAAGTGTAATGGTGGGCTTAATAAAAGGCATAAACCCTAAATGGAGGTAGATAAAAATAAAGTAATTTGATGAAGTAGATTAGATATATTTGTTGTCCACTATTGCTAATTTCTCCGCGGATCATTAGTATCTCTTTGGACATAATTATTTTTAATACTCTTCCAGCAATTTCTGTGATGGGCATTGCTCCAGTAATTTCTGTGATGGCCGTTCTTCATGTTAGAGGAGGCAACAACAAGATTTTGCAGTGCAATTAGCTACTGGTCTTAATGTGCTAATTAATATAATGCTTTCAAATAAATTAATATAATAACTGAGTACTCTGGAGATACATGATAACACGACATATTACGTGACTTCAAGAACGATAATATTTTGATCCTCTGAATCCCTTGGGTTTTAATATTCCAAACGAAAGTGTTTCATTTCACATCCCCCTTCCCCCCCCCCTCCATTTAGAATATCACTAATTATTACTTTAACCACAGTGACTAGACATTTTATTATATACAGATAACAAAGATATATGTATCGTGACATACATCTTTAATGGATATCACCCCAAAAAAAAAATTTTATAAGAGAGGGGAAAAAATGTAAATAATATACATTGAAGAAGATATGATGCTACAAAACATCGTACGTAGATCATGAACATTCGGGGATCTCTTTGACAGAGCTCATAACAGTTATGAGGAATTCTGGTATACCAGATGAAATTATCCAATATAGTAAAATGTAAAATAAAAGCATAAATAATTCACTAGCCAAACGTAGCCACAAAAACATCTGTAAGAAAAATGGAAGGTTCTCTATATGGTACCTAAAGGTATCTGGTTTGCGTGCCTTAAAAAATCACGGTATGAACAACAACCAATGATTCAAGTTCTGTTTTTTATGCAATTCTACATAGAACGTGTAAAATATATCATATTATCATATGTTTATAGTGATAAGTATTTGATTCCATATGCACTAGATTTAATATTGATTATGTTTGTTGAGGACTCAATTAACTTAGCAGCCAAATATTTTAAATAGATGAAGTCACAAAAATCGTCGAATTCTTTTTTAATACAAATATGTGCTGCTTTCTATTCCCCATTTGCAATGTATCAGCAGAACCTACATTGTGATTAAAACAAGTAATAATAATAATAACTCTCAGGGGGATAATAATAACCCATTGCCAAAGACGATTTTTTTCCTCTCAATTTACATCTCCTCTTTGATTCTATTTACTTTATTGTTTTTTTATTACATATACTATATATTGTGCATTTTATTCAACTTTTATTTTCCCTTATTTCATTTACTTATAAACAGAGATAAACAGAGTTGTTAACTATCATAAGAATGTACATTTATTTGGAAAATCTAGATTATTATATGTATGGAAAAACAATTGTACAATGTAATGACCACTTCACTGTAGGCAATATCGAAAGATGGGACGTCTGAGTGAAGAGAAAAAAAAATAGGTACTTCCTTATTCCAGATTTGCTGAAATGAAGAAAATTATATTATTTTATGAAACAAACACTCGTTAGAAATAGTTCTGTTCTTCAACGTGAACAATTAAAAACTACCGTGTACTAATAAAAGGTGTCCTTGGTAGTAGTGCAATGTCACAAAGGGGTTACAATATTAGCACATGAAAAAGAAAGGCATATGAATCTTCACTTTTGTTAATCTTAATTGTAGTCTTATTTTTAAGCCCGAAGAGGAGATGTATCTCATTGTATTCTTATACTCGTATTGGTTCATAGATTAAACTTAATACAGGTGAATATATTTTTTTTTAATTTGTAATTTATGCTACAAAGGCTGATTGGGACATATTAACTACAAGTTCCCACCCTTTTCAAGCAAGTTTGGGACAGTGATCTCAACATAATAAATTCATGTTGCCTTGCGGGAATTCAGGCATAACTCCCAAGCTAACATGAATAGCCTGAGCCACTTTCATCAAAATAAGATGTCAAATGTTATAAATAGTAGTTTATCCTAAATAGGAAAATGTTATTTAAAAAAAATATTAAATGAAAATACATGAAAAATTTATTTTATTACTAGTAAAAACCAATAAATGTCAAAATATTACCACAAAATCTCGTGACTATATTTTAATCCCTTAAAAATGCAATAATCCAAAGAAAGTGATAAAAATCTATAAATCTCTTCAATAATCTCAAGTATCCAACGAAATCCCATGACTCCATTATACTCCCACAAAAAAGTAAAAAAATCCTATTTATGCGATTAAAATATCCATTATCCGTTTATAATCATCCTATGAGTCAAAATAACTCTGAGAACATTAACTCCTAGAATAGAAATTACAGTTTCATTTATGTGTTTATTAGCTTTCACTCTTTTAGATATTTTTTTCCCATAAGAGGTATGTAAAATTGTTCAGATCCCCTTTTTTGTTTTCCAATCAAAGCTTTTAGATGGCACCGGTTGGTAACTATTTAAATCTATTTGAAATGCGAATATTGTAGGCAAACGGAAGTAGAAAAGATGAGGTCTGTTGAATCATTCCCAAATTTTAGCTATTAGATGCTTTTTTAGTCGTCAACTAGATAGAAAGAATAATTGTATTTATTGTAAGGTACTAAATATTTCATTAAATAATTACGAACTCCTCCAATTTTAGATATTTTTCGACACTGATCGTATAATTTTTTCAAACAGTTTAATAACTAAGTGTGTTCATTATGAGTCATTCAGTAAATACTATAAATCAGCAAGGTTTTGTCCCCTATTCATCTGGTTATCTAGGCAAGAGTTCCGTACCAACGAATCCACAGAATAGACTGGCGATGATTTCGATTGAACTTTTAGCAATCTCCTAATTAAAACATTTATTTTATTAAAAACTAGCTAAGGTACCCAGCTTCGCCCGAGAAATCAATTGAGGCTGAACGATGATGGCATTTTTTAAGGGCTTTACTTTGTACAGTATTTTTACATTTTCCCTTCTCAATGCTTAGGATTTACTCCCGAGTCCGGCATGCTGGGGATATGTTAATAATAAAAGTATTTGTTATGTTCTTAATTCTACAAAATACACAATATTTTTATATTACCCGTTTCCACTGTATGTCATGTATCTTTTTTTATATATAACATGATCATAGATTAACCATGATAATACCATGATGGTATTAACCATGTTATACATAATCATAGATAGAATTCTGCATTCCGAATGATCTATGAATAAACGTTTATTTCCTCAAAAGTGGCCCAAAACACCACTTGGATGGAAGGTGTTTTATATAAGTAATAACGACTGTTAAAAACACTCTTTTGTATGTTTGGTAAGTGAACTGTATATTCTTAATGGTACGTTCCCCAAAAAAACAAAAGGAAAGAAAATACGACGATTTTTCATTTCATGCCTCCCTAACAACCCCCACTCCTGTTCGTACCAAAAAATTTTAATATAGCTTGTAATCAGGGAGGCGTTAATACCAAATCGCATCATAAAATTCCTATATTAAAAACACTTTTATAAGTGCTACTAAAATTTTTGACTCCTATTATAGTTTTTAGCGTATAACGCATTTATACTTGGGTATACGACAAATGTGTAATAACAAAACTTACTCTAAATAACAAAATATACAAATTTTGTTATGTGCATATTTGCCGAAAAGCCAATAGAAAACGAAATTTTGCTATTTTTAATATCATGCTTCCCTTAAAACCCCCACTCCTGTTCGTCTTAGAGAATATTAATATAGCATAAAACCTAAGTTAGGTTAGTAGTAATATACGAGTACGTACCAAGTTTCATAAAATTCGGTTAGCCGTTTACGATTCTATAAAGGACATACTGAAAAACATTCATTTATATATATAGATTATGAATACTCTCCAAATATGTTTCCGTAATATTAAATCATCATTCAGATTATGTTGTTCAGAATTTTGCGTGGAGGAAAAACTGTTTTTCCAAGTCTACACCATATTCTAGAAAATAAGAGAAGTGCAGTCAGTGTATTGAAATCTCTCCTGCTCTATTGTGAAGAGGTTAACACTCAGTCGCACCGTGCTATAGCTGATACTGTGCTAGCAGTGCCATTAATCGCTCAAGGAGTAACTCCTTGAACCGATAATACCATGTATGGGCTAGCTTCTCATGAAATAATAGAAACCACCCTAGTAAAACTTCAGTTGCTCGCAAACAGAAGACCAACCTCATTGCGATTTGCGTTAACAAATAGAGAACAATCCTTAAGGATTGCTTAAGCACAGTAAATTTGGCGTCAGAAATGTATCACATTGTATTCAGACAAGATTTTGTACTTTGCCAATTCGGTTACAAATTATTTCTTCTCCTATGACTAAAAGGAAGATCCTGTGTAATCCCAGTTTGGGCATCCCGGGTTGACTAGCGTCTACGAATTTGGTCGTCTTTTCCTGTGACTCACTGTTGGCAATGAAGAATCCCTTAGGTAGTAAATATCAAACTGAACGCTTCTAAACGTTGAATAAGGGCCTCTATCGATAAAAGTCAGCATAAAAAGGCCAAATGACTGCTCCACTTGGAAGTAGTTCAGTCGTTCGTTCGCGCAACCTCCCGATTTTTCTCGTGTCTTCTAAAAATAAAGCCAACTACTTTCTTCCCTCGCCGCCAGTGGAGGCGGATGGGGAGGTTATCGCAGGTTACACACAACTTTAAACTCTATTTCGAGCATGTTTACATATCAGAACAAACATGAGAAGAATCCAAAACAGGATCCTATGAACTACCGCTATGGGCCTGCCATTCAACTTATCTGCTGTGCCAGAACCAATTAAAATAGAAAAACTATATCTAACAGGAAATCAGCTTTTGCATTTAGTGATGTCGAGCCTTATGGCAAATCTCCTATTTAGTAAGGACCTGGGCTAGCTGGTGAAGGTCCATCATCAGCGGAAGGATATGAGAAGCTAAGACACCTCTACTCTGCAATTTGGGTTGGAATCATAACGCTAATTTTCGGTTCCCTGTTCACTGGAAACAGTTATAAATGTGGGAAGGAAACTTTTGGTCCTAACTTCTGTCCCTCACTGCTCGCCTCCAAGTATTGTATTTAAATGCTTGGCAATGACTTTATTTTGTATAAAGGATTTCCGTAGTCCTTAATTTTCCTATCCTTAATAAAAGTAGGAAACTGATGCGGGCGAGATTAGCATTTTATCAACTTTTCCCCATAATGAAAGAAAATTCTTAACTTAATGAGTGCTGGGTATCTATATGAAGAGTACATAAGTTAATATTCCAAATCCTTAAATTGATGTTTATCGTTCTAAACGTTTTAAGAATCCCTCAACGTCATTTTCAGTGTTTGAAAGGCAAGTGGACAGCGGAGACGTACTAAAGATCACTGCATTCATAACTTGTAATAGTGAAATCAGCTATTGATTATGTACACATGACGCGGCTTTCAAAAAATCTCCCTAAATGTCCGATCCTACATAGGTGGTGACGAAAATGAGGTCCGTTCGAAATTATGAAGATACATACTTGTCTGTTGCCACTAGCAATTTTTGTTTGATAGATACCAAACTCAATATGTAAGCGCCAAGTTTGTTGATGGATTAAATCGGTGACTGGGTATATAAGATTGATTCTATACAGTTTTTGGATTCGACTTATAATAACGGATATATTTCGAATTTTCAAAATTCCCTTTTCAAATTCGAAATATATCTGTTATTTTACGTCGATTCAAAACATTGTATACAATCAATCTTATGACTAATGTAATTAATGTCCCATAAATGTTGTTATATACATTTGTTCTTCATCTTGAATATTAACCGGGATATTTTGTATTTTTCAGCCTTTAGTATGCTTCCACTCCTACTCTTGTCACGTAAGAAATACTCTATTAGATTATGAACCAAAATTTACTGAGTACATTCTAAATTCTGTTAAAGATTTAGTATTACGAGAGAACTAGTTAATAGGTGGTGAGATGTGATGACCAGTGGTTCATACCAGAACGTGGAAGTTCTGCTTCTTTAAGCAGCCTCTGCGTGACAAAAGTGTTTGTGTTACCCCTAACACAACGACGAAATAAGAAAAATCAAATCTTTCTTTCTTCGTACCTATTGGTACTACAAAAAATGTGTACAGAACAATTTTTGTTTATAACAAATGGATCTACAAATTAAGTTCTATATCATTTATTCATTCGATGTTCCTATTGGAGCTGAGACACCATGGATATATTACTTTCAAATGGAATCATTTTAAATGAAGTGCAGCAAGACATTTTGATTACGTAATTTAACAAGGAAAGTGCCTTTATTAGATGGTTTAAAAACATAACTCAATGATGGTGACATTTGCCTGTGTCATAACCTCATCTGATCACTTTCTGCTACCATCTATATTGATAAATAATTTACCATCGTCAAGGAAAACACTTATAAACATGAGGCTTAAGAGAGAGAAGCTGACTTCTTCCGGTTTTAATATATGTCCACACTTATTTAATATTTTCATGGTTCTTAGGTCTAAATTTGGAAATTACTCACTACGTCAAAAAATACCCTATCAGAAGTGCAGTATATGACCTGACGAGATGTTTATTAACTTTGAATAGCTCTTTCTTAGCAATTGTTATCAATTTGTCCTAGTAGACCATTTGAGGGGTTTAGTTTCTGAATATTTATTTTTGAAATTTTGAATTTATTCTAAGGAGTATTTACACTTTTGTTTATTCTTTATTGAATGCTATTGATCATTATCTACCATTTGTAATTGTATGAATAAGTTCAGTAAACGTAAAAAAGAAAAAATATGGACTTCAACAAAATAAGTATGTATTATCATTGCTAAAATACACAAACTACTTAAAATATTAACCACATTTTATAGAGGTATCCAAAAATCATAGATTTAATGGACGTGAAATAGTGATAGATATTTGTATGCACACACACGAGTATTTGTGAATTATTGTCCATCACTCACTAGTTGCCTTTAAACATTTATAAATTTCTTGGACTCTTTATGTCAATTATTCTCCCCTAAATCCTCTCCCCTAATTAGTCGTTTTTGATCAGGGTTTAGGGAAGGACTAAACGAATCATCTGTAGTGTCTTCCTTTACTTCAGATAGGGTTGTGTATGCTGATGCTGAGGGCGGAAACAGAGACTAGATACCTAGCCGTTAGGCCATAACTGCCACTCACATATCCAATTCCACCATTCAGGTTATATCAGGAGGACATTAATCCTACAACCTAACTTCTCCTAGAACTTCAGACAACAATCTCATTCTAAGATAAGTTCATTCATCACAAGTGGCCGAGAGGTCTGCGACATCCTCCCAAAGAACTTCCATTCCGAGTGTTGAACGGACAGAAGAGTTTACTTCGTGCAATGGAGTTAACAATGAACGTTTCTGTCCTCATTCACGGTATATAGAATAGCTAAAACGGCGCAATTCCTCCAAGGAAGTTTGAGTAGAATTTGTATCTGTTTTAGCCACTTTTTTGGAAAGAATTCGCTAATAGCTATGTAAGGTCTACCGTCATGTATACGGTGATGTCATGATACCAGTTACGTATTTATGTTATAAACTCGGTAGTTAAACTTTTTGAAGGAGTAGTTAATTATATGAAGTTAATGTACAGTGGAAAACAATAGCGTATCAATATGTTTCCAATATCTGCATTGAAAAATATTAGAGGAAGTATTTTTTTTTCTCCCCGATGTGCCGTTTTATGATAAACAATAACGATCGATAGCCTAGCGGGCATATTGCCCAGTTAGGCAAAGAACTGGGCATTTAATCACATTGTGAATAAATCTAAATGGCTTTATGACCTTTTTAAGGAACTAAATTGCTAGTTCATTGACCGGAAGCCATTCAGATTGAAGATAGAGATAAACTATTTCCATTACTAGCTGAAAAGGACATAAGTTATTTTGAAAGTAATCTATTGTCATTGCTCAGGGCTCAGGTTAGCCATGTGAGTTAAGGTTTTAGGTTTATCAGAAACAGAAGAGTGGGATTTATGAGAGGTCCCAATATTGAACTGCTGTATTTTTAGGCACTGGTTTACTATATTGAACTTACTGACCATGAATTAAAGGCTCAACGAATTCGAAAGTTATAGAAAATCTGTCCCTGTAACTAATACGAAAGGAAGGAAGGAAAAGTTCTTAAGAAAGTCTGTATAAAGGACAGTTTTACTTCTAATAGGAAAACAATCCAGTGCAATAGATGACCTGTAGTTCAGGACTCTAGGGATATTTAGCATCCCATGTGCATGTGGAAATGAGAACATTGGACCAACGGACAAATTCTTGCACCCAAGATTATCAGAGCAAATTAAATCAGCAGCAGAATTAGGAATAACGAAATCTTAAAAGGCAGAATATTTCAATACTTCAAATGGCTGTATTGGTCAAAGTATTGAGCTATTAAGAATGTACTATCAGAGAGGCAGAACAGATAAAAATGAAAAAAGTAGGAATAAACTTATAAGATAAGATTACTATAAGGGGCTCAGGTTGACCGAGCCAGTTAAGACGTTGGTCTTAATCTCGCGTGGTAGGCCTAGAGTGGCGCGTTCGATTCCCGGCCAGGGCAGGAAAAAATTTATTTAGTGATGGACTCATTAAAATAACTCGTTAGGCCCACCCTTGCTAGAAAATGGCGGTAACCTGTAGATAACCCGTCCCTATTACCCATAGTAGCATAAAATGAACGTAAATAATAAAAACAAAAACAGATTACTATAAGTTCCAAAAAGATCCTATAATGGCTGTTACCCCCTTGTATAGATCCAGTTTTTAATTTTAAAATTGAGGAAACTCTTGTCTCTTGAACATATTTCAAAACTTATTCTTCTAGTTTTAAGTTTGAAATAACTACTTAGATGTTTATTACTTTTCTTAAAAAAATATTGTAGATTATTTGGAGTGAAAGTAAAAACTACATCTCTTGGCTTATAATTTCTATGAATTATACAGAGATGTAATTAAAGCATTTCATTGTTAATTTAATTTGGTTTTTAATGATATTCATTTCCAGGAACTTCCAGTTGGCTAAAGAAATTGGTTTTGGAATAGTAGTGTCAAAAATTGTTAATGTTTTCGACATAGTACTTAGTTACTAAGTATTAATTGGGCAGAGAAGCATTTCATTATTTCATTGTAATGTTTATCGTATTTTTTTCCTCATAGTAGCATCAAAGTTATTTATTTGAGTACATGTGGCATTTTACATGTATGTTTGGTTATGTTTAAATAATTTTTTACAATGTTTACAGTTTAATGGGTTATTATTATATAATAAAATACATTTGTGAAATAAGGGAATAAATACAAATGAAATTAATAAATGAAATTGAAAAAGAAATTAAATAAATTTAAACTCAGTCGATGTTACGGTTTTGCTTTTCCTTAGTTTACGAATCTGTGTAAAGCAAAATATATTTAATTATTACTCTCATTCCTCATAATTATCTTTAACGTTTCATGTGTTTTTTCTACATCTATATCTATACGTTTAATAGATAAAATTTATGAGTTATTTATTATATTCATTAAATATTTTTATTTATTTATTTATTTATTAACGTCCACTTTTTGCAACTTAGGCTAATCGGGACGGGTTATCTACAGGTTACCACCCTTTTCTAGCCAGGGTGGGATTTTAGGACGTTATTTAATGAATTTCGTCACTAAATAATTTCCTTTGCCCAGGCAAGAATCGAACTCGCCACTCTAGGTTTACCATGTGAAATTAAGGTCAACGCTTTAACTCGCATGGCTAACCTGAGCCCCTATTCATTAAATAATATTTGAGCAGTCATAGAGTATATGTAAAAACGTTTGTGTTGTTTGTGTCGAACATTTGTCATAGTCTTGAATTTTAAGTGTTGTTAAATAATGTCCTGTCTGCCCATGTTCCGTTGGTAAATGTTGTGCACTTGTGATGGTGACTCTTGATTAGTTGCTGTGAGTTATATTTGGCGTGTATTGGTGTAAGCTGTAAGATTTGTTTCATTTGTCCACTCTCTGTACCATTTATATTGTGTCCGTACATACGATTTTTTTTTTAATGCATGAGAGTGGTACGAGTGAGAATTCTGGGATTAGTGTTGTATCTTGAAGTGCTTCATTAACTGATGTGTCGTTCGTTTCCAATATTTCCTGAATGGGCATTTATCCAAAGCACGCGTATTTCTTGATGTAAATTTATAGCTTAGAAAATATTTTATATAACGTTTTCTGTTAATAGGTCGTGAATACTAGTATTACGTATTTAGTAAATAAGAGTTGACTGTGTACATTTCTGTTATAGGTTACATGGAGGTTTTATAGTAAATTCAGTAGCTTTTAAAACCGCATATTTTCCACCTTGATTATTGAAAGATGTTGCGCCAAATCTGTATTTGTATTTTACAATAAGCCCACTTGTAGTCCCAACAATTAATGCTGGTCCAGGCGTATTGCTGTAAAATTTCCTCCCATCAGTAAATAAATGGGATGCCACAAAGTTTCCACTCCATGTTTCGCCCAAATGTGATGTAGCCACTGTAATCAATCAATATATCTATCAACTGTAATATTCCTTATGTCTTTGTAGTTCGTCCGTTTTTTTAGATGCTGTAAAGTGTCGCCAGTTCTTCTGCTTTGCATTCAGTAGATTTGCAAAATAGATGGAGAAATGAGAGGAGAATATAATATTTCTCTCTCTCTCTCTCTCTCTCTCTCTCTCTCTCTGTATATATATATATATATATATATATATATATATATATATATATATATATATATATATATAAAATCTTGAAAATTATGGAAAAGAGTTACAAACTTTGGCCAAATAGTTAGGCCTTTTCAACTCAAATGTTTCCTTGATTACTTACTCAAATTGAACCTATTGCTCTTGTTAGGCCGTTCCAACTTAGCAATACGGAATATGGGATTCAAATCACTATCTATTTAAATGGTAGTCTCTAATGATGCTTTCAGGAGACTTCTTTATGTTTTTTTTAGGAGTTGTTTATTTTAAAAATTTAATTCAATAAATCGACGAAAATTAAAAAAATAATGATAAAAATATAGGATTATAAATTGAGGTTATTCATATAAATATCTTTATACAAGAATAATAACATAACTAATGTATAATAATCAGCAAAATATTAGAAAAAATATGCAACGCAAATTATTTCTCACACTATTGATCAGATTGCGACGTTTGTATATAAAATTATTTGGAAATTCAACTTCATTGCCAACTTGATAGCTTTAGCAGATGTAAAAGTTCATTTAATTTAATTTGTCTATACCTATGAGGAACTCAGATGTTTTTCATTTTCGTTTTTTTCTAAGTTATGCTATGTTTTATTTTATGGTTCTATACACTGACTGTTGCGTAATAAATTTCACCACTATGACTTTACTGCCTTGCCGTCTGCTGGTACTATGGGTACATGAGATATCTTGCAAATATTATGACGTATGCTGGGATATATAGATTTGGAGGGAATATCTGTGTGATATCCATGTGATGCGAGCGTCGGCTGTAATTGTGCGGAGTTCCAGTGCCTGACGCCTTCCTTATTGATCAAAGGGTGCAGCACTGACCTGCCCAACACAGCCGCTTTGTTACTCACCGATTGAAACGCTGTTTTTCTACTCATAGAATCAGCTCTTCTACTGATATTTTGTTTCCCTCAAATTGGATCAATTCATCCATTGATGAGTTCATATTGACGTCTAGAATTTTCCCTGGGGACATAATTATCATGTGCTGCACCTATCAATTAGAAGACATTTCGTTTTTACTACTACAATGCTTCTTTTTCACTTCTGATTCCGAAGAGGCTAGCTTTTATTTAATGTTTTTGAAGGTGATTGTCAATGAGTCATGGTTTTTCACGCACTGTTCTGGATTTCCGTGTAACCTTGATTTTAGCAGATTTCCCTTCGAGGAAATCAGCTATTGAGGTTGTACTCATGATGGGATTTTCGATAAATGTCTTCAAAACCCATCGATCCTACCCAGGAGATAACAAAAATGAGGTCCGTTCAAAATAGTATCTATCTATCCATATATATTTTATGTTTAACGCTCTAGCGGTCTCAATTTTCGTCTGATCGTTACCAAACTTGATATTTAAATGTTTTATGTAAAAATGAAGACCAAGTTCGTTAACAGCTAAAATCGGACCAGTTGGAGGGAGGATTAGAGGTGTAGATTTTCGAATATTCAAAATATCTCTGTTACTATACTTCGGATCAAACGGTTGTACATAAACAATCTTATTGCAAATTAAACGTACTATAAATATTATTATAAACATTTATTCCATATCTTGTATATTAACCGAGATATTTGCATTTTTCTGTTTTCAGCCATTTGCAAACCCCCCACTTCTACTCATGTGACATAAACAATACTCTGTTGTATTATCAACCACTTTATTCGATGCTTAAATACCAAATATTGTTTTTAAAGAGACCTTTATTACATTAGATAGATGCAAATGTGTTCTGTTGACCCCCACCCCTCGCTTCTTAAATTCTTGGACTACTAAAATTTGAGATAAAAATTATTCTGATTCAATAGAAATTACAGCACTAGCTATAGTAAATAGTTTTCAATAAAATTAATATGTTATATTCAGATTTACTTCAGTAATTGTTTTTCTTTCTGGCGAAAAATATTACTATCTATCTGTTGTCAGCTCCTATTTGTTTACAAGACGCCTTCTGTTGAGAGGCTTTAGAATTGACTGAAAGATTTGTCATTACCGTTTGTATTTATTCACTTTGGTATGTTCATGGTGGTGTTTCACCAGTATGTAGAGTTATCTATTGTAAATCTTGAGGTGGGAAATCTTCTTAGTCTACGCACCCCCTGCGTGACGGACGTTTTGTTCTCCAAATTTCTCACAATCCATTTTCTATCGTTTCAGAAAAAAGGCATTATTTACTTTTACTATTTGGGAGCTCTTAGTTTTGATATTTAAAGCGTTCTTTTCCTGATCGTTGAAATGCAAATTAGAAAGCCGGTTGGCAATGAAGTTTTGACTAACCTGAAGTCAATATTCGCCAAACAGTTCTAAACACGCCAGGTTTGATTTATCAAAACTTTAATTTTTCTTCCTTCTTCCGGTTTTGTCTTACTTGACCTCGTCTCATATAGCATAGTGTATTTCAGACATTCAAACGTTAAATAGTTAGTATCGATTAGTTAAATATATTTTTACTGAATATAATTTCCTTTTAAAAATGTACCTTACTGTATTCAATGTTTTTTTTTTTTTCATTTTAGTTTCATCACAATCTCTAATTTGACATTTCAATTCTCTTTTGGAGTGTAATTGACAAGGCAGTGTAAATGGATAACCAACAAAAAACAATAATACGTAAATATGTCCGCAAAAGCAATAATACGTCTGCTAAAAACTTTGATGTATTTTTATTCAATATGTCTTATATTGATAATGTTTGTATTGAACTTTGAAACAAATGCTCCTCAAGTCAGTACTTTATGCTAATATGAAGTCTAGTGGTTGTTTATTTTTTTTTCTTTCGAATTCAACTTTTATATAATTAAAAACGAGATATATTTACTTGATATTTATTGTACTAGCGGAAGGGGTTTATGCCAAACTACCCTCAATACTCAAACTCCATGAATTCAAAAATTAGGTATCTATAAATTTCAGTAGCAACATTTCTAATTTTATAAAGTTGAGTAAGTGTTTACGAATTCTAAGGCTCAACTTTCTTAAATAATGACAAATAATTTTTTTACGAATATTAGTAAACATTTATTCGACTTTGAATAATGGATTCAAAATATACAATCATAATTATTATACTTTTGGTTATAGCTCAAACAATATTGTCTTTATTACAGATTAATAAGGCAGACATTAAGGCACTTGGTTTACAATTTAATTACTCTTAATTATTCAGTGTATAATGTTTTTGTCCTTATGTTTCCTTTGACAATTGGCGTTTCAACATTACCTGGGCCTCCTTTATAAATCGCTGGAAGTGATTAAATTTAATTCTCACGGTGTGTGAAATGGAGATAAAGATAACTTGGCATATTTTAAAAAAATCAGTCACGCAGAGGCATTAACTAAACAGATTTCTCACCCACTGAAATGAGTAATATCCTCTCACCTATCTATTTCGGAATCAAAATTCGATGAGCAGCAGTGGAGGTTTAATGAAGACTGTAAACAATAAAGTACTCATAACTTTATATTTGAGTTACGAGGAAGTGTATAGAACGACAATTGAAGAGCACCAATAGTTCAACATGAAGCACCAATCATGTTAAACTATAAACTATAATAGTCTTCGATTGAACTCATAATAATGGGGATATTTGGAATTTCGAAACCAGCTCTAAAACCCCCTATTCCTAGTCCAATCTCAGGCATTCGCGAATACGAATATGAGAGTTGTCTGAAGCGGTCAAATCTTGAGTATGCCCTAGATCAAATTAACATTTTCGAGTCAAAATCGGAAATTTGATAACGTTCTCACACTACGTATTTTCTCTTATCTCACACATTTACAAGTTCAAAGATAACAATATTTGGCATTTAAGCTTTGGATGAAGTGATTAACTATATAACCGCTTTTTGTTAATATGACATGAGTAGGAAAGGGGGCTTACTGAATGCTGAAAACTAAAAAAAATGCAAATATATCGTTTATTATTCAAGATAGAGAAAACCTATAAATAATTGCTTTTATAGTACATAACATTTCCAATAAGATTGGTTTTATTCAATATTTCGATCCGACGTATAATAACGAGACATTCAGAACTATCGAAATTCCCCTCCCCCTGGTCAGACGAAATTGATCTTTAGTTTAACATAAAACGGTTGTATATCGAGTTAGGTAATGATCAACCGACAATTACAACTAGAGTCTCTCTCTCTCTCTCTCTCTCTCTCTCTCTCTCTCTCTCTCTCTCTCTCTCTCTCTCTCTCTCTCTCTCTCTCTCTCTCTCTCTCTCTCTCTCTCTCTCTCTCTCTCTCTCTCTCTCTCTCTCTCTCTCTCTCTCTATCTCTCTCTCACTCGCTCTCTCTCTCCTCTCACTCTCTCTCTCTCTCTCCTATCTCTCTCTCTCCTATCTCTCTCTCTCTCTCTCTCCTCTCTCTCTCTCTCCTCTCTCTCTCTCTCTCTCTCTCTCTCTCTCTCTCCTCTCTCTCTCTCTCTCCTCTCTCTCCTCTCTCTCTCTCTCTCTCTCTCTCTCCTCTCTCCTCTCCCTCCCTCCCTCCCTCCCTCCCTCCCTCCCTCCCTCCCCTCCCTCCCTCCCTCCCTCCCTCCCTCCCTCCCTCCTCCCTCCCTCCTCTCTCTCCCTCACTCTCTCCTCCCTCCCTCCCTCCCTCCCTCCCTCCTCTCTCTCTCTCTCCTCTCTCTCTCTCTCTCTCTCTCCTCTCTCTCTCTCTCTCTCTCTCTCTCTCTCTCTCCTCTCTCTCTCTCTCTCTCCTCTCTCTCTCTCTCTCTCACTCTCTCTCCTCTCTCTCTCTCCTCTCCTCTCCCTCCCTCACCCTCTCTCTCCCCCTCTCTCTCTCTCTCTCTCTCTCTCTCTCTCTCTCTCTCTCTCTCTCTCTCTCTCTCCTCCCTCTCCCCCCTCTCTCCCTCCTCTCCTCCCCTCTCCTCACACACACACTCTCCCACACACACACACACACCCCAACACACACACACACACACACACACACACACACACACACACACACATATAATACATGTTATATATTACACTGGTATGAGTACTAGCTCAATACCTGATTACCCTTAGGGGAAATATGGCAACACACTTTTAAAATTCTTTTCTCATTTAGCATCCCGGCATTTACAAACCACATTAATCAGTTGTTGAACTACTCTATTATTGCACGATCAAGTTATTTAGAATACTTCGAAATTGTTTTGAATATGAATCATAACTGGATGAATATTACCAGTTTTGTCCATTTTATCTGGTAAAACGAAACAACGAATTAATTAAAAACTAAAAGCAATTGGTAGACGAAACATTATTGTGAAGGGCTGCCCTCTACTCCCTTGTTAATAAAACTCAAATGGATGCGGCATATTTCACTAAATTCCAAACCAAAAATAAATGAAATTTTAAAAGCAAAACATATAGCTAAAATAAATGAGTTTTCTTTTTAATAAGTATATGAATGTGGCTAAAAAATGAACAGAAATAAGTGGAATTAATGGTAATTACTTTGTCGTAATTATGATCTGTTATAGGTCTGAATAACTATGATATTTTTCTATTCCATAGTATAAAGAATGACAGAATACATAAAACATTAAAAGTAATTGCATTTTCGCTTGCGGTGATTTTAAAATTTTAATTTAACTTCTATAGAGACCTAATACATATTTAGTGCAGTCTCAGAGGTGCTGCGCTGCTTACTAAAAGACATACTTCTTAATAAAATGTCTATGGTACCATCCAGTATAGAAATTATGGGTTACTAATGAGAGAAGGACTCATTATAATAACTCATCATTATAACATAGATAATAAGTAATAATTAAACAAACAATTAAAACTGTGGAGTGTAGAATAGAATAGTAGAAATTCTTCAATTGGTGTTACTTACATTCTAAGGTTCCCAGTGGTTTTTGATTTAAACTTCAGTGTTTGAAAGGTAGATGATAGGAGTTGTGGACTCAGTGAGTTTTAACACAAAACATGCTTCCACTTGCATTTAAATTTCTGAAAATGACTGCAAGTGCTAATAAAAAGAGTAGTGCAATTGACATTAATTAATTGATTTGGACTGATTTATTCTGCAATCCTAGTATAGAGTACTCAACCCCAGCACCCATTTCCCCAAAAAATTAACAAAACTGTCATTATTTTTTTGTGTTACATTGCCGAGATTATATCCAAATTATTCATCATTCAAGGTCGCACATATAATATGTCAAACATAGGAAGGGAAATTTGTTCAATGTAATATCATATAATAAGGTGGCTTCAAAGAGAAAGCAAGGAATATGTGCGTTATTATATATTACACAGTGATAATATATGCTGAATGTGTTTTAATATATTATTAAATAAATCATTTATTCAATATTGAAAGATTACAGTTTTGCTTATCTTAACAGATATAAAAAATAAAGACCCAGTTCCACGATAACTCACTCATATGACCCATTACCTAAGAAGAAGCCTCGTAAGTATTGGATCTTACATAAAGAGAAATAGAGAAAGCAAATTGGATATTGGGGGAAGCCATATTATTATTTAGACGCGATAAACCCCGTATCCCCTCACTTTTATTTATTGATCATAAAGAATTTATACTTTCGCACTTTCATTTTCACAGTACCAGCGCTCATAAAAACAGGTTTATGGAGTCCAATTTTTTTTTTTTATCCGCATCAAGAAATATTTTTCTAGTGTTTTCCTTCATCTATACTCCCACCTCCATCATTTATTTCAATATCACATATAATGTCCTGTAATAAAATTTGTTTTTTTCAAACCTTAAATTGAAATCATTCAGTTTTTTATAAGGTAGTTTTTCACATTTTGTAGTCGACTTCGAGACACATTGATGTCACAATATCTAATTAATCATAAGGACGAAACTTAGATAACAGTGATCATTTTTTATGGCCTGCCAAAACTCAAACCTTGTCTCTGTTGTGATCTTTGCCCAGATATCTACAAATCAAGACACTTCTACAGGTTACGAGTAATACAACGCGTCGCCTCACTTCTGACGCTTGATAAAGGCAATCATTTATTTATTAACGTCCACTATATGCTAGCATGACTAATTGGGATGGGTCATCTATACATTACCGTCCTTTTTTGCCAGGGTGGGACTATGAATTTTTTTTATGTTGTTTTAATTTGAGTTCGGGGGCTCAGGTTAGCCATGCGAGTTAAAGCGTTGACCTTTATCTCACATGGTAAACCTACAGTGGCGAGTTCGATTCTCGCCTGGGCAAAGGAAATTATTTAGTGACGAAATTCATTAAATAACGTCCTAAAATCCCACCCTGGCTAGAAAAGGGTGGTAACCTGTAGATAACCCGTCCCGATTAGCCTAAGTTGCAAAATGTGGACGTTAATAAATAAATAAATAAATTTGAGTTCGTCTCTATATAACTTCCTATTTGCCGGATGGGAATCGAACTCGCCACTCTAAGTTAACCACGTGAGACTAAAAACAACGCTTTAACTCACATGGCTAGCCCAAAGGCAATTAATTTAATTGGGGGCATCCTAAATATATATGCAATTAATATCACTCTTATTGTAGGATATTCCTTCTAATTATTAAAACTATATTTGCTTGATCTTAACCATGAGGTAAATGTTTTCCGCACCAGCCGCGACTCGAACACAGGTTCCCTGTGTGTCTAGCACTTTGCAAGTGAGTCCAGTACTCTTCCAACTAAGCCACGAGTACTTATAGAGGCTTTTACTGACTTCATCTATCATATAGAATATAAACCAATTCGGGCAGTTTACGAATCCCGTCTGACAAGTGGCCATGAATCTATGTTTTGGAAGCAACAAAGCAATGTTGATAACAAGCGTGGGGTTTCTGTTAGAGGTTTTCCATTGACTTCTTTTCTAACCAGTCGTTGAACCAATGATACATGGACATCATGCGGCTACTTTGATAAATAAATTGTATACACGACTTTAAATTTACGTTGGACGTGTGATGCTTGCTTAGTGATAAAATTTCTCCAAGTTAAAATCTTATGAGTAGGACTAGGAAACAGGAAAATACAAATTAATTGTTAAGTAAAAAAAACGCGTAAACGCAACAATTGTAGTATATTATCTTTTTAAAATAAATTGGCGTATGTATCATTATTCGACCCGACGTATAATAATGGGGGTAAACATGCTTTAATATTTTCCCCTCTTTATCCCCCACTGCTCTTGGATTTCAGCCATTAATTTATGTTGTCCATTTTTTTGAACCTATCAATTAAATATCGAGTGTGGTAACTATTAATTAAAAAAATAATGCCTCTAGAATATAAAATACTACTTACTGACGGCACATAGAACATTTAATCATATATGTCACATTGTTCGAATGAAAACATTATGTGGTATCCAAGCTAGAAATAAGTCGTTTTGTCATATTGCAAGTGTGTGGTGAAAGGGGCTGGGGAGGGATTACTGAAAGCTGAAAAAAACAAATCAAATTTTCTCTTAATATCAGTGTATGATGAACAATCAACAATTGAGAACATATAATGGTTTACAAGTTTAATCATATAATATTTTTCCATCTGACTCAAAAAAGGAAATTGTTTTATTTTTTTATTTACGCCAATCCCTCTAGACAAATTTCAGTCATTAACGAACTTTAGCACTGAACGTTAAATATATATAGTTTGATGATGGTTATTGGATTTATGCGCCCGCGTGTGTATGTGTACCCTAAAAGGTAGATCAAAATGTGTTCTCTATCAAAATTTCGTGTTATCGTTTTTTAATTCGTGCGATAGAATAGAAATACAACTTTCAATACTTTTTAAAAACAGTAAAAGTATTTTTATGTTAATGAATTTGTAAGAAATTTTAGACAAACAAAATAATGTAATAATAATATATTTAAAAGTATAATTCCAAAAATATTGTCACACGATGCATCTTAATGACTTAATTAAATTTACTGATACGTAAAAGTTCACCATAAATTCTAATTTTCCCTCCAATTAAACATCTTAACTGCCCATGTTGCATATAACACAAGTAGATTCATCATTATTTCTCCCCAAGCAACTCTAAAATCGTTACTTATCAAAATTTCTGTGGGGAAGTTTATGAAGATTTGAGCTGCCAAAGGTTGGATGGCAGCTATGTATAAATGTATTGATCTCAAATTCATTTGGACAAGGATGTTATTAAAGAAAAAAAATAACTTTTAGTTCTTTTTAACATTATTTTGTTTACTTTCATCATGCTCTTCGGCCATCAATGGCGTCCAAATTTTAGTATCGTCAGACGTGCTGGTTGAACGGCAGATCCCCTATTGTTTCACGTGGTGATAAGCCCTAGGAGCCTGTTTTTTAAGAAAAGGAGTATGGCACGTGTTTCCTTCCAAAAATATTTCACACAACTGATGGACTATCAGTTATTTAAAGATAGAGTCGGCTGATCTGCAGGAGCTCCGAAACGGCGATGTTCGAACAACAATGGCTCCTCTCTTCCGGCCCGAGGCTAGCCGAGGTATAATTAGTGCGAAGGAGGCCGTCGAACGAGCATATCAGGTTGCTATTTCCATCGTTTAGTTGGCGGGCGGGCTAAGAGAGCGCGCCACCTTAGCGCTGCCTAAATCAGGTGGCCAGGGGTTTTGGCAGCCGTGGCTACCTGCTTGCTCTGTCGTCAACACTTTGACTCACCCACCATATCTCTTCTGCATGTTTCCAACAACATTCCAGAACTCCTCCGCCCACTCAAATAGACGCTAGAGGCACATATAGACATTGGAGTCTAAATTTGAATAATTACTTGAATTGGGGCATTATTGAAGTTTTAAAGTGCATGAAGTAGGAGAACATTTTCAAATTTACTATAAACATCCTAACACTGCTCAAAAAGGTAGACAAGGCGGATGTCCAAAGGCAATTCCTCAACATGATGGCATCTGATATTCTTGTTTAATACCACTAACTCAAATGCCCTACGAACTCCAGGGGCAAAGCCACATTCGCTCACGGCCTCTCTTCTCTTTATACAAGTTACCATCAGATTTTCCTTCCTCTATAATTATTCGGTAGTATTCATTCAACTTGAACAAAACCTCACAATCGCCAAATGAAATGAAACTACACCGCGTTCAGCTGCAGTGAACCTCTATCAGGGACCTATCAGTTAAAATGGTATTTTCATTGTTCAGTAAATGATCACAATTAACTCAAAAATAAAATAGAAACAACACTTGGATTCTGGAGCTTCCAAAAGTGCAGCTCGGATTCCAAAGTTTATAAAAATATCAACGGCACACCACTTACACGTAAAATCAGATGTACATAATGACTACTGGGTTGTGTGTGTTAGTATAAATGGTGAACAATTTGATAAATACCGATTCCATGTTGTGTTAACTAATAAACTCTGTTCACTTCTTCTGTTTAGTACAAAATATACCCACCACCTAGAGTTTCGATCCAACCCCTTCTTGAGAAAGGGTTAATCCTTGTTCTACATTTAAAGAAAATAAAATGTATTTCAATTCTTCCCTCACTTTCTATAGAAACGTTTATTTTTAAACAGGCTTAATTAACAATTCATAGAAAATATATGACTATCGTCACGTTTAATAAATATTGTATTCACATCATTAGTCACGATTTAAACCTAAAGTAAAATAATTTTAACTATGTTACTGACGCAGGCCTCATTTTGGTCAACATCAAAATGCATATGTCTATGAAGGAAAGATAGTGTTAGCTATAATATATGAAAATTTAATATAATAAATATGAAAAAAACATGTTTCTAAATAAATTAATTTTAAAAAATACAAATAAAAGTTAAAATGTTTACAAACAAAATATTTTCTGTTACTTCACTCATTTAATTTTTTAAATATTATTATTTATTAACGTCCACTTTTTGCATCTAAGGCTAACTGGGACGGGTTATCTACAGGTTACCACCCTTTTCTAGCCAGGGTAATTTTTTCCTTATTTCCACCCTGGCCTAGAAAAGGGTGGTAACCTGTAGATAACCCGTCCCAATTAGCCATAGTTGCATAAAGTGGACGTTAATAAATAAATAATTTTTTTTAAAATAATATATATTTTTGGATTTTTTTAAAATTATACACATTTACGAAAACGATTACTAAAGAGCCTGTCTATTTCCTATTTATTGCACTTTTAATCTCCAAATAATTCGTATTTTTTTTTAAAAAAAAAAAAACAAGCTCCTGAAGTTTTAATTAGTATATTACTATTAGTTATCGTTATAGATATAGTTATAGTTATAGAAGGTTTATAATTATCTATGTCTTTAGATGCCAATGTATATCCTATATACAAATATATATAATATATGGTTAGATAAATATTATGCTCACTGAGTACCAAATATTAAAAGGTATAAAGGGGTGAAATGGGATTATGCAAAACAACCCAAATGTAATTTTAACTTTCTTTTTAAACTCTAAGTGCTTTAATTTTTAGGGCATTATATCTCTTTCCTTAGCTGAATATTGCAAATAATAATTATATATTAATTAAATAATTCTTAGAGGTAGTTTTGCTAACGCTTGTTCTCATGGACATGATTACTTATGGCCCAATGGTCAGCAAACATCTGATATCTCTCTAGAGGTGGGATGTTGACAGCACAGATGAAAGCCCGAATCCTGCAGGACCTGGTCATTGCAATGACCATGCATGTGACGTGTGGAATGGAACGTCCTTCGGGGATAACAGATTGTCTTTATACTGACAGAACACCAGTTATGTCGGACTTATTTCTGATAAGCACATTTTGTTAACACCCATATTTATAATTGCGAAACAGGACTTGTAAACTGGAAGTTCTCACACCAAGTTCTTTATTTAAACAAAATGCCTTGGTTACAAAGGAAACAAAAACGTGTTAAGGAAAGGAATGAAATCAATCAATTACATTAAACATTTGAAAAAAATTAAGTCATACTGAAATACTAACATTAAAAATTTCAAGACCAATATATAACAATAAATAGATCAGAATTGAAATGATTAAAAATTTATTTAGCGGTCATGTATGAAAATATATATTTTTTATAACAAGAAAAATGACTAAATAAATAAAACTGTAACCAACCTTAAACATTTTCCCTACGGAGAATACATGCTACGGTTTCAGGGGTACTTCTGGAGACTGGCAGAGAGAGGGGAGGCCTACTCAAAAGAATAGAACTTTGCATGTCCAATTGCACAATTAAGCAGATACACTCTTGCTTCTTAAGCTCAAATTAAAGATTTTTCAGTTTCTGTACTTTGATTTATCGTCGTGCACTCTAACTAACTGAATTATCTTATATAGCCTCAAAGCCACCATAGTAGCGCAAGCTTCTACTCTCGAACCTGCAATGGGCCACTGCTAAAATATAGAAACAATTTCATTTATTTGGTTATTTTTCATATTATAAAAAATATATACATAAATGTTGATTATATAAATAATGAATTAAATTATAATGTACTTATTAGTTTTTATATGTTTGTCAGGAAATTTTTAATGTAAGGATATTTCTATATAAATTAATTGTATTCAAAATTTTAATGCGACTGTGATTTCATTCTATTTTTTAGCAGATTTCCCTTAGGGGAAATCAGCTTTGCGGTTGTACTCATGATGGGATTTTCGAAACATTTCTTCAAACGCCCATCAATCCTACCCAGGAGATGACGAAAATGAGGTCCGTTCAAAATTTAAGACATATATATATATATATTTGACTGTTAACGCACTAGCGGTCACCATTTTTGACTGACCTTTACCAAACTTGATGTTTAATCGTTTTATGTAAAAATGAAGATTAAGTGGTTAACAGCTAAAATCAGACTAGTGGAAGGTGGGGTGGTTATGGGGGAGAATTTCGAAAATGCTCCGTTGGTATGCGTCGGGACGAAAACTTGTATGGAACCAATCTTTTTCAAAATGTAAATTTCTATAAATTTTGGTACCTACGATTTTTCACTATCTTGATTATTAACCGAGATATTTGGAAATGTTTTAATATTTTGGCTATGAGTAGTCCCCCACTCCTACACACATCATATTAACAATAAGTTGTTATATAATGAACCATTTTATTTGAAAAATAAGTACCAAATATTGTTTTCATTGGACTTTAACGTTTCGAGATAAGTGCAAAAACGTGACGCACCTGGGAAATCTGCTTAGTTAACGCAACCCCTACGTGACCGACTTGTGTCTAAAATAAGAACTTGATGAGAAGGCTTCCAGATTATGAGGCCTACTTCCCAGATTTGTACTTCCACACCCAGCATTATAATAATAATATAATATCTGCGTGTGTGTGTGTGTGTGTGTGAGAGAGAGAGAGAGAGAGAGAGAGAGAGAGAGAGAGAGAGAGAGAGAGAGAGAGAGAGAGAGAGAGAGAGAAAATAAGCGATTAAGTGAATTAGCACGTATTACAGTTATTCATATTTCATTACAGTAGGAATTAATATTGTTTCATTCAATTTAGGTACAACCACATGAGCTGATACAATATATTAACTAATTAATCTGTATTTGTCTAAATTATGTAAGTTTAAATTTGAAATTTCTATCCAATGCAGTGACTTAAAACATAAATTCGTTAATATGTTTCATTAATCATGATTAATACATGTTTTATTTTATTTTGTTTTAGGTAAGAAAACTGGGTCGAAGTTAGAAATATGATAATCACGTCGGACATTAAGGTAGGATTTAATATTATCATTATATCTTTCATTAATTTTATAGTTGTTAATTAATATATTTTGGGCACAACTTGGTGTGTGCGTGTGTATATATACAAATATAGGTCTACCAGGTAGTTTAATCTTTTTTTCCTTCCTCTTTTTAATGGAACTCTACTATAGGAGCATAGCATCAACTTTTGTAAGAAATCTTGTAAAGGGTAATTCATTTTTTTAAAAATATATCAATATCTTGAATCATATGAATTAGGCAGAAGTTTAATCAATCTTAATCAGTATTCGATATTTTGAAGAGCTTTTCCATGTGAAAATTTATGAAAAAAACATAATGAATTTCGACTACAAAATAACATTGTGAAAATGACAAAAAATTGTTGAAATAAAACAAGGAACAACACTTTCCCAGTATATATTCAGATTAGTTACACAGCTTAGCAAATATAAAAAAGCTTTTATATGTACTTTTTTTTTATCGGAGCTTTTCTTTGGGTTTACTTTTTTTTTCAATTGTAGCCAGTTTTGCGCATCGTACCTATTAGCGGATTTCCCTTCAGGGAAATCAGCTATTGAGGTTGTACTCATGACTCAATTTTCGAAATATTTACTCAAATGCCCATCGACCCTACCTAATAGATGACGAAAATGAGGTCTTTCCTCCGAAAATTGTATAAACTCTATTTTATTGTAAATGTAATGTTCTGTGAATGTCGTTATATACATATTTTCTCTATCATGAATATTAACGGAGATATTTGCATTTTTTTAGTTTTCAGCATTCAGTAAACCCCCACTCCTACTCAGGTCAGATAAGCAATATTCTGTTATATAATGAAACACAATAGCTGCAACTTAAATACTAAATATTTTTCTTATTGATCTTTTACTTTTGAAGATAAATGGAAATAAGTGCTGTACGTGATAAATCTGCTTAGTGTGCGTGACGGATTTTTTTTTAACAACAGAGTCATGAAAGGGGCTCTTTGGGTTGTCATTCTTTGGGTATTAGACTAACCTCATATGCGGAATTAATTCATTTGTATGGAAACTTTCAAGTGTGTTACAATCGGTTCTTTTTACTGATACATGTATACACATGTGGAAGTTCCTGTGGAGTGGTTCGTTCGTAGAGAGTGAACAGGGCTTATCGAGCTACGTCAGCCACCCTCCTTTTTCTAACCTTAGCCCGTCATGTTATAGAAATAGTTCCGGCCGTGAAACGTGTCACATCCGAATGTCATCTCAGAGCGCGGCTAGTCACTTTCGTTATCAGCTCTATTAATTTATTTTTTCTAAGACTGAATATGAAATATGAAAGAACTTTTCATTTGCATCTTTCTTTATTAAAATAGTACTTTGTGTGTGTGTGTGTGTGTGTGTTTGGGGGACGGGGCTTGTGAAGTGCATAACGCACTGTATTACTACCCTAGAGATGGCAGGTTTAAGACCGAAGATTGCACATGAAAATATAATTGCTGGTTTTGGGGTTTATTCGTTGCCCTGGTTGTTGCTAAGCAACGTGAGGTAGTTGAGTTGCTACTTGGATAAAGAGATAAGCTACAAGGCTTTGCTATGTATAAGAACATAATTTATTTAGCTTTTTAGCCAAAGGGAGTGCAATAATGTACTCCTAAATTTTAATCCATTGTTTTGTATGTGTTATAAGCAATTGCACTAGCGTTGGTCTCTCGCACTTCTCTAATCAAGTGCTTTGAAGAAAGCAGACTTTAATAAAAATTTCGATTATTCGTTCTGGCGGGAGTAGATATCCCCTCTCTTTCAACCGTATGTTCTTATAAAAAAAAAATGAAATTATTAATTAACGTCCACTTTTTGCAACTAATTGGGACGTGTTGTCTACAGATTACCACCCTTTCCTAGCCAGGGTGGGTCTTAGGATTTTATTTAATGAATTTCGTCACTAAATAAATTCCCCTGCCCAGGTGGGAATCGAACTCGCTACTCTTGGTTTACGATGTGAGAATAAGGTTAACGCTTTAACTCACATGGCCAACATGAGCCCCTTGTTCTTGTAATATATTATTTATAATTTAGAATGACCAGTTTCTTCTATTTTGTATCCTGATTTTATTAATGTTAATAGTTTAATTATTTTAACTTACACGGATAAAAAAAAAATATATTTGGAATGTATTTTTAATGTATACCAGTAGTGTAGTTTTGTTTTTATTTTTCTACCAACTATTCAGAAATTTTAATATTTGCCTTAGTTTTACATGCTTAAGTAAAATTCCTACTTTTCACTCCCCTAGACGTGGGTGTCCTATTTGCAATCTACCACCCTTTATCCCTGGTTTGGCAATTAAAATGATGCTTTGAGTTCAAAATCCATAAAATTCTCATACTTCCAAATACCAACAGGCTTTCAGCTTGAAATGAAACGAATAATTTGATTCTTAGGCTAAAGCTATACCCAGTATCCTTAATAAGGAAAATTCCAACGCCAAGGGATTGCTAAAAGAATCAGATTTCCCATGTGACCTACTCTTACACTGAAAATGCCAACTCAACTTATATTCATTCCGTCGTATAATTCCCATTTAAACCATGATTCAAATTTAAACCAATATTTTATTTTAAAAAAATAAGTAGTAATACAATAGCATCAAATAAAAACCACATGGAGAGTTTGAGTTGAAAACGAAAAAGTGCGAATTAAAAAAATATTTGCTTGGTGAGGCACAGAATAAAATAGATAAGAATTAGTTAAAAAATAGTTCGAACAAGGAGTTCTGTATCAGGGTTAACCAAAACTTTAATCACATGACTTACGAATACAGGGGAATACTCACATATTTACTTAGGACTGTATAAACCCATGTAAGGTCACGAAGAACAGGCTTAATTAATTGAATTTCTAATAGCATATTAATAGAATATCACAGTTACCAAATTTCATTTTAAACCCTAAATTATCACAGCAACTTAAAATAGTAGCAATAACGGAAGATTAATAATATTGTGTCATGACAAATATATATATTTATGTATATATGTGTATCTGGGTGTGCTTAATATATCAATGAGATTTAACTTGTCTTTCGCGGCATATCTCCAGCGGTATCTACGTTGTGGTGGCCCACGATATTTCGCCGGTCTTCCAACCGGCTTCTTCTGGTGGTCATGCTTTGGGGGTTTAAGAGCTGCCACAAGCACACCTAAGCCATGACCACCAGAAGAAGCCGGTTGGAAGACCGGCGAAATATCGTGGGCCACCACAACGTAGACACCGCTGGAGATATGCCGCAAAAGACAAATGAAATAGATTCCCAGCGACGGAGTTTAAAACTACGTATCAATGAGATTATTTATTCGTAGAAGGCACGTAAGGTTTATATTGCTAAAAGCTGAACAGTAACAATAAATTAATTCTTTACGTAAGCGATTTCAATTAATTGCCTCCAATACATGCTTTTTTAAAAACTTAAATACTTAAAATAGTTTACATGAACTGTGGTTATAGCTGACATGTTTTTCAAGAGTTTAAAACCTGGTTGGAGCAAGTTTCTTCTATTATCACAATAAACGTTTCATTAGACACTGCTTCATATAAATTTTCTATACTGTAAAGTTTTAATTTATCAAGATTCAATTTCGAGCAATAAATCACATTAAATGACTTTGATAACTGCTTCAGTATGACAGAGAATATCGTTGCAATTTCGAAATACTCTAAATAAATTTGGTGCATACTGTGTATGCTAAAGGGAATTTTAGCCCACATTCCAAATATTGTCCCTTGTTTCGTTTTTACACTTTATTTCTTACTCGTGTATTATTGTAATATTTTCTAAAGTAAATAGATTGACAACTGTGGAATTATTGTTACTGAGTACAACCACAGATACACGATTCAAAACGTAAGACATTTTCCATCCATTTATTAGAAAACAAACTTTTACTACAAGTAGTTTGGCATATTAGCTGTGCTTGTAGAACCGTTACTACATGTACTACTATACTTTGATTCTTGATTTCATTCTGTAACTTCAACTTTAATTACAAAATTCAAGTACGCCTGCTGTCGATTCCGTGAACAAATAATTTCCCAGAGATCTAAGTTACGTGTTGAAGTGTTCCCAAAGGTATTCTATATGCACGGTTTAACTCACTTCATTAACGTGAGTCAGAAAATATGAGTTATTCATGCTATTATTTTTGTTTAAAAATATATTTTAATCACGACGGTCTTATTAATAAGTTGCACCAAGGCATACTTACGCTTGTGGTTTCTTCTACATTACTACATACCAGTCAGATAAAATTGATTGAAGAGGTTATCGACAGAGTTGATCAGCAACCTCCAAAAACAAAATGATAAATCCTGATATTGGCATATTTACATTAATTGCACTGTTATTGATGCTCTGTTTCAAGGCTATATTCAAAACTATTTTATACTATTCATGTTCCATCTTCAATGAAACAGAACAAAGAAACCATTCGTTCTCTACCTTTCAAGAGGCCCCCGCATGGTGCTGCCATCTATGTGTCAGTCCTGGGAACGACCCAGCTCCAGCTGTTAGCAGAGAACAAAAAGTAGTAGAAGAAAAAAAGACACCAGAAGCCAGTTTACTTCTTCTTGAGAGAGCACACTCGTCCATAAAATAAGTATTTTATTTATTGTTAATAAGCCCCAACAACATGGCTAATTAACTTGCTTTCAAGCCAAGGCGGGTGGCAGGGGAGAGGATATGGATGGAGAGAGAGAAATGGAAGAAATAAGGAGAAAAGGGAATGAATAACCAGCAGAAGGAAAACCACACACAAGGAAGCCAGGCACAATAACCCAAAAAATATTATATGTATTATCATGCAACATTTCTCAATAGACTTATTTGTTATATCACATCTAACCACATTTATACAGTCCACACTCATGAAAACCAGCACTTGCATAAACCCAAATAGTGCGAAGGTAATATTCATTTCCAAATCAATTACCCCACCACGATACAATTCATCTGTACTAAAAATGGAATAAATGAAAGAAATATATCAATATTTTCATTTGCTGAATGACTTAATCAGTTTTTTAAGCCTCTTGTAAAAGTAATACTTTTTGACATACGAGGTTGCTGATTAAACTGTCGGTATGACCATAGAGCTTCAAATGTTCGGACTCTAAAAATATTGGGAAATTGAATTAACTTTTGATAATAAGGCCTATGAAATGTTAAGTACATAAAATAAAGTCTATAAAATTTAATGCACATAATAATATCGTTTTAGATAATAAAAATGTTTCTTTAATCGAAACAAATATACTACAATAACCATTAAAAGCAGAATCGAAATATAAATAGTAAGAAAACATTATAAGGGCAAAAAATACAACTTATGTGAGTCTTTATCTGTTAATAATTGTCCTATTAAACTGGAAATATAGTAATTAGTAGTTTATACTGATTAAAATAATAATTTGTGGTAAATTCAAATTAAACTTTTAGCGTAACTTCTGTTTAAAAAAAAACATTAATTAATTTAATTTGTTCTGTTGAAATAGAAAAAGACATATTCGGCCGTCGCCTAATTTCATCCCTGAAACGCTGGTTATATTTAATTTGTGCCTAATGATTCTACTAAATGTGGGGACGAACCATGACTAAAGATAGGAATGTATTTCATATGAATCATATTTATTTCAGTGCGAGAATTGTTATAATTGGAAAGGGATAAAGCGTGATTTTACATCCTGAAAATAACACACACACATATAGGATACTGTCATTTTTCAGGAATTCAGTTCCGGTCATGGTTTGGAGTGATTGTAATGTTTCTATTTTGAGGTGATAACATGCTTTATCTTCGGCTTTAGACAACATTACTATACCATTTTAAAAATTAGACTACTTACCCAAATATAGGATACTGTCATTTTTCAGGAATTCGGTTCCGGTCATGGTTTGGAGTGATTGTAATGTTTCTATTTTGAGGTGATAACATGCTTTATCTTCGGCTTTAGACAACATTACTATACCATTTTAAAAATTAGACTACTTACCCAATAAATAGTAAGACTGGAACTATGAGAACATTTCATGTTGATTATATATATATATATACACACACACGCACACATACATACAAACACACACGCACATATATAGTATATATCCGGTATCTCAGCAACGTTCAAACAAAATGTTCATAACATTTGAATGATTTAGAAGAAGACGATGAGACAAAATAGTAAAATATACCCAAACCTACTTCTGATACAGATGATTTAAGTATAATTTTTTTCGTTATAATAAGGGGTACAAATTATGTTTGTAGATTTTTTTTTTCCCTTTCTTGAAAAGGGACAAAGGTACTTACGATTAGTTTTTAACCTATAAAAAACTGCAACTTGTCCCATTAGGCATTAAATGTTATTTTGAATTAGGAAATTGAAATGACGGGCCTCCTGTAATATCTATCAGCTAATTCAAAAGAACATTAGTTTTACTACCGATTCGTGCTACTTTTCCATAATCTAAGTATTATGGATAATGGACTTTTGTTTTTTTTTGTGTGTGGTGGGTGTATGACTCAGCTTACACAAAAAACGCCGGCACGCACACACACACACACGCATACACAGATATGTTCGCGATTCTGTGAAAAGAGTAGATTTTTGGCACACGAAAAGCACCACTTTAATTTGATGTAAACATGTAATTAAGAGTGTTGATCTTGATCTGTAAGGAATATTAATAGACACCATAAAAATAGGTCTGTTCTCGAACGACATAAAAAGAGATGATGGTCAAAGAAGTTATCAGCCTAGGAAAAATCACTTTAAGATGTTAGAGGTAAGACTGCCCCCCCCCTTTTTGCGTGTGTGTGTGTGTTGTGTGCGTGCGGACGTGCGTTCTCCCAAAATTAGTATGAGCTTGTGAGTGCCTTCCTACGTTTTCCCTTTCCGGTTTCTAGTGTCCGAAAATTACCACTCGTGTAAGTAATTACTGAACTGTCCAAAGAGGATATTTTGAAAAGCAGTAATCATTTAAATTTTTAAATTGAGTAGTTCTAACAAATGGAAACATAATTTCGGGGGTTGTGCAGGATTGATAGATTTTCCCAGAAGAAAGTAATGAAAGACAATGTATAAGGGGAGTGAAAGTGTTTAAAAAGTAGACGAGACACCGAGGGGGGTGTTTGGAGGGAGCGAGAGAGAGGGAGTGATGGAGAAAGTAGGGTGGCTGGCTGGGAACGTTGGTCGATATCAACAGATCCAGGTCATCTCCCACTCTGTTTGGATAACCCCAAAAATCTTACCTTACGCCTCTCGTACACATCCCTCGTCCCTCCATAATTATCTATATTATATCTTTATTAGCCTGTCTTCAATAAGCGTCAATATTGAAGTCAATAAATGCTCCTCGGACGTGGTGTCAACAGATGGGGACAGAAGCTACTATTGCATTCATTGAAGAAATCATTGTTATTTTATTTATTGTTTTAAATTATCGCCGCACCAACTTCTAAGACCACGTTAATTATTTATTTTTTATTTTTATTTCATTCAGCGAATTACTAAGGGCAAATATATATTTCGTTGTCCAAGAAGTAATTCGTTCACGCTTATGTTGATATTGAGATTTGTTCTTTGTATGTCTGTTGACGTCGTTACATTTTTAATGGTTGAATATGTGTTTTAATGATTCTAGCGTAAGTAAAATGTGTGGTCCTATTGTGACCATTAAATGGTCTCTTCAGGATTTGTATTCCTTTCTACAATTTGTTAATACCTACAGTTTTTATATGTACATGTGATTTGAATTCGAAGCAAAGAACATCTTGCTCAGCCGAAATTTTAGTTCTTTCTTTTTCGTTTTATTTTTTTATAATACAATACCAATAAAGTCAAGTCCTACATTTTAAAATGTTATTTATTTATATCATTAGGTAAAAAAAATTAATATTTCTTTTACAAAACAATGAATATATATTTTTTTCCATTTTTTCGAAAATACATTAAACCTTCTTATTTTAATTAGTTAAAAATACCATGTTTTTCTCTAAACTAAATTTTTATTCATCACGAGGCAGGTACAATAGCATTTATTTAAGCAAATAAATAAGTAATTATCGGCTCAATGAGTTTCAGTCCATTTGACTTTAAGCACTCACTATAGCACTTAACAAATGTACACAGTATTTTGGAATAGTGCCTTTGACTAGCGTTGGCACTAAGTTTTAAGAAGAATAATGGTTTCTTTTCATTATTTGCACACTGTGCTTGTCAGTCAGTGTTCGCATCGATTGTAAGCGTTTCTTCTTTAATTTATTTTAATAGAAAAATGGTAAAATTATTAAATTTATCAAAGCCTCTGTCATTTTCTTGCCTAAATGTATTCCAGATCCTAAATTAAAATTGTTATTTTTATATAATCAGGATGCGTTTACGTGATTAAACGGTCAGGTGGCTCTAAGATGACACTTTTTCGCTTCTGCGAATTAAACCTTTTTCCCGATTCGTGTTTTTGGAACAATAGCTTTCATGCTCAATCGATTATCATTAAGTGACCATTCACCAATTTAATTTTAGTTAAAGATTCTTAAGAAGTAATAGTAATGTTCCCGCATCAATTACTATCAATAGAAACTTTTGTGTTTGTTAGTTCTATACCCGATTAAGTAAAATTAAGAGGATGTCGGTGGCGTAAATAAATGTTACAATGACGCCAGGACAATGAGGATCTCTTGTAGTATTTACATGATTAATTATGCCTACATTGTTACTCCAAGCATTTCAAATCAATTAGACTGCCTTCGAGTAAGAGCGTTTATGGTAGACAGAAAATAGCTACTACCTGGTTTAATTGTTCACTTTTTGTCTTCTTCTATTAGTTTCTTTGGAAAGTGTTCTATAAGGATAAAAATTGGTTATGAATTCTATGGGTGGGGGGGGTCAATTGTTATTTATTTTTTTTTTTAGCAGATTTCCCTTGAGGGAAATCAGCTATTGAGGTTGTACTCATGACGCGAATTTCGAAATTTTTCTTCAAATGTCCATCGATCCTACCCAGGAGATGACGAAAATGAGGTCCGTTCAAAACTGTATATATATATATATATATATATATATTTGTCTGTTACCGCTCTAGCGGTCGCAATTTTTGTCTTATCGTTACCAAACTTGATATATAATCGTTTTATGTAAAAAGAAAGATCAAGTTCGTTAATGGCTGAAATCGGACCAGGGGGAGGGGGAGAATTTCGAAAATTCTTAATATCTCCGTTATTATGCGTTGGATCGAAAAATTGTATAGAACCAATCTTATTGCAAATGTAGTGTTACATAAATGTTGTTATGTACAATTTTTTCATTATCTTGATTATTTACTGAGATATTTGCATTTTTTAGTTTTCGGTCTTCAGTAAAGCCCCACACCTCCTCATCTCATATTTTCAATATTCTATTATGTTATGAAGCACTTTATTTGAAGCCTAAATACCAAATACTGTTCTCATTGAACTTTTACGTTTTGAGATAAATGCAAATACGTGGCGCACGTGGGAAATCTGCTTAGTTAACGCAGCCCCTGCGTGACGGACTTTTTTTTTTATGGCCCGCCAATTGTTAAAAATATCTCCCTCAAGGCTCAATGACCTTAATTCTTTTTTTGATTTTCCCAAACCCTTTCCACCCCCATCTACCCTCGCCCAACCCACATTCAAGATGTGACCTACGCTCAGCCTGTTAGTTTTTTTCCCGCTCTTCCACTACAATGTCATTTGTATGTACCTTATTTAGTAATTGTTCTATAATTTTTTACTCCCCCCTTTATTTTGTCAACCTTTAATATTTAAATCTACACACAACTTTAAAATTATCTTGTACTCCTCATTTGTTGAACTATTTAATTTTAAAATTATGGCATTGCTTTAATTTGTTCACAAAACTCCTACATTATCTTGTTTCGTTCATTGTAGCTCTGAAGAAGATTACAAATAGTGTTCGAAAAAAACATTAAAAATAAACATACTTTTTGACGGATAGAGTACTTTTTGTAGTTGATAACCAACCATATTTAATTGTATTTTATATATATATATATATATATATATATATATATATATATATATATATATATATATATATATACAGTGCTGTGAAAAAGTCTTTGAACAAAACTGTTCTTGTGAGAATAATTTAAATAATTTCATTTTAGCACTTAATTTTTTACTTATTATTTTGCTAAGAGTCCTAAATGTATTGTGCATTTAACTTTCTAATGTAAAAATGTGCACAGTGGTGGATAAAAGGATTTATAGCTGCTTGTCAATATTGTCACTATTAGGTTCTAAATTCTTTTTATAATCCTTTCTATTGACATCATCTTAATGTTTACATTATTATCATCTCTTTCTCTTGAAATCAGTATAAACGTTCAGTTGGAAGGTACAACATATTTGTGAAAACAAAGAAGTTTTTATTCATAGAATACTGCGTTTTTTCAAACAGTGAGTAAAATTTTTAGTGTAAAATAATTTTCCTTAATAAACTTATTTTTTTTCTGTACTTTAAACTAACTGATTTTCAGGAAATGGCGAAAATTAATCTTCTTGATAGACAGAAAGTGATTATTTTGTATCAGCAGGGCCTTACTATTCATGTAATTCAAAGGCAAGTGAAAGGTTCTATTTCAGGAATACACTATATAATTAAAAAAAATTAAAAACAGCGAATGTATTGTGGACTTAAAACGTTCTGGTAGGCCCCAAAAGTTAAACCGTGCTGCGGAAAAACATTTGAAGTTGTTATCTTCGACCAACCGCAAAAAGAATAGCACACAACTTGCTCAAGAAATAGCTGAAGCCACAGGTACACAAGTATCTTCTTCTTTGGTTAGAAGGAAACTTATAAGTTTTGGACTTAGGGGATGTGTGGCTAAGAAAAAACCATTTTTCCGTCGTGGAAATAAAGGAAAGCGTTTGAAATTTGTGAAAGAACATGACAATTGGACCGAAGAGGACTGAAAAAAAGTTTTATGGACCGACGAATCAAAATTCGAAATGTTTAGCTCTAGGAGAAGATAGTATGTGAGGCGGTGGCCAGGAGAGGAGTATTTGGAAGAATGCTTAAATCCAACTATGAAGCATGGAGAAGGTTCTATAATGGTTTGGGATTGCTTCTTCGGCTAGGAGTAGGAGATCTTGTGAGAATAGAAGGGAAAATGGATGCTAAAGAATATCACAGTATTCTTACATCTAACGCGTTACCATCTGGGTTGAGGCTTATAGGGCCGGGATTTGTTTTGCAGCATGACAATGATCCAAAGCACACAGCCAGAACTATCAAAGATTATTTGGCAAGAAAAGAAGAACAGGGGCAGTTAAAATGTATGGAATGGCCACCTCAGAGTCCTGATTTTAATCTTATAGAGCATTTGTGGGAATTACTTGATAGAAAAAGAATTGAAAGGCAACCAAATTCTTTAGAAGAGCTGTGGAGAATCCTAAAAGAAGAATGGGAAAAAATTTCCCTTGATTACATAGCCTCTTTAATTTCTAGTGTTAAAGATAGATTGCTGAGCGCCAAAAGAAATAAAAGAGGACATACTAGATACTAATTTTTTGTTTGTGCTATATGGTTATTAAATATTTTTTCGCTGCAATATTATATGGGTGGTATTTTTAATTAAATAAAATATTTGTTTCACAATAATTTTTTTTTTTTTCCTTTTCTTCCAACTTAGATTATTTAAAAAATAACTTTGTTCAAATACTTTTTCACAGCAATTTATATATATATATATATATATATATATATATATATATATATATACATATATTTAATATAAGAACACGAATATATATTCAATCGATTTGACTACTGCAAATGAAATTATTTCTCTCTGAAAAAATTGCCTGTATGGATGCTATAAAGGCGATACGGTTTTTCAAAACTTTTATCTTTAAGTAAAGAAGTTGTCGGTTGGGTATTTGCAGGAAGGCTTGAGAGTCCCATTCTGTGAGTTCTTCCCACTCTCCCCCCCCCCTCTCCCTGCACTCGCTCACTCCATTCCAGGAAAATGCGCATCTCCGTCACTTCACTCCTGTACATCTGTCATTTCCTTATAGTGCACTACTCACTATGAAGAAGGGAAGGCGAAAAGCCAGCTACAACTACTCTGTAGTTGGAGACCTTATCATTTTTAAAAGATGTCCCTTCAGGTTTGTGGTTGTAGTCATGGACTTCTTCCTAACAATGTACTCAAGTATCCATAGATTATATGTGAGTTAACGAAAATGAGGACTGTTCATATATATATATATATATATATATATATATATATATATATAAAGATATAGACATAACATGAAACATACTAGCTGAATTCTTAAACGTGTAACATAATTGTAAATTTTGATGCTAACATGTTAAAAGTTTCAGAACTGAACTAGTTAGTTTCATGACTTTCTTTATCCAGTACAAAAAATTCAATTTCAGGGAAATCAGCTATTGAGGTTTTTGGCCTTCAGTAAACTTCCACCCTTACTCATGTCATATCAACAATAAGCTGTTATATTGTGAAGCTTAAATACCAAATATTGTTGTCATTGAACTTTTACGTCATGAGGTAAATGCAAATACGGGAAATCTGCTTGTTAACGAAGCCCCTGCGTGACGGACTTTTTTTTGTTCCATTGAAATTTAATATTAATACATATAAATTTATAAATCGTAGACCAACAGGAATAAATTTAACCAAAACGTCGGCAAAGCTGGAGTTATAATTTTCTTCTGCTCGAGGACCTCTTTCATATTTGAACAACGTCGAAAATACAGTCATTTTGTATTACTGTGCGTATATATACGCATATGTGTGTGTGTGAGAGAGAGATTAAACTCTATCCTTACGTTTTGTTTGATCGTTACTAAACTCGATTTTTCAAGGTTTTACGTAATTGACTAATAGTCAATTCCGTTTACAGTTGAAATCAGGTTTGGTAGGGTTGAGAGGAATAAAATAAAAATTCGAAATATCTCCATTATTGAAGATATCAAAACACAATTGTTGTTCTATAAAATTTTTCTCTACTTGTTATATTAACCAAAACGTGTGTCCCACTCATACTCATAACCTACCTATTACCTATAAGGCATATATCACAAAAGTCCGTCACGCAGGGGCTGCGTAAACTAAGCAGATTTCCCTCGTGAAGTTTAGTAATAGATAAATATACATACTGGTAACACAACAACACCGTTGTAACCGTTATACCAATACCGTATAAGAAATGTTTCATCCAATTTCAATAACCTGCCGACAGGAAGCGTTAGGTTAGAAATGTAAACAAACTGGTCGTCCCGCCTCACACCGGAAAGAAAAACAATTACTGAAATATATCAGAATATAACACATTAATTTTATTGAGAACTATTTACTATATCTAGTGCTGTAATTAATAATGAGTCAGAATAATTGTTATCTCAATCAATAAAATTTTAGTAGTCCAAAACTTTAAGATGGCGGGGAGGGGAGTCACCAGGAAATATTTGCTTGTATCTCGTATAATAAAGGTCTCTTGAATACAATTTTTGGTATTTAAACTTCCAATAATGTGATTTATTATGTAGCAGAGTATTGTTTACGTGACATGAGTAGATGTGGCGGTTTGCTGAAAACTGAAAAATGCAAATATCTCGGTTAATATTCAAGATAGAGAATAAACGTATATAACAATATTTATAGTACATTTAATTTGCAATAAGATTGGTTATATAGAACTTTTCGATCCGATGCATAATAACTGAGATATTTCGAATTTTTAAAAATCCTCCCCTCTAAACCCCCCCTCCCACTACTGCGATTTCAGCCGTTAACGAACTTGATCTTTCTTTTTACATAAAACGACTAAATATCGAGTTTGGTAACGATCAAACAAAAATTGCGACCGCTAGAGCGGTAACAGACAAATATATAGATATATATATATATACAGTTTTGAACGGACCTCATTTTCGTCATCTCCTGGGTAGGATCGATGGACATTTGAAGAAAAATTTCGAAAATCGCATCATGAGTACAACCTCAATAGCTGATTTCCCTTAAGGGAAATCTGCTAAAACGTTCTTTTACGAGTTTAAATACTATACAATACAACGGAATATTGCAGGCTGAGTAAAAAGGCTACACTTCCTATTTATTCATGCGACATAGTGCTTTCTCGTTAGTGTCCTTACGCGTCCTGGGTGGAAGGAGTCCGGTTCTAGAGCACTTCAGGTCAACATCCAGGATGTTAGGGCAATGGTGAAAACACACTGCGTCGAAAGCGCTCTGGCGCTTGAATAAATTACTGTTGTGTGGCCTTTTGGCTGATTTACCTTAAGGGAAATCTGCTATTGAGGTCGTACTTATGACGCGATTGTTGATCATTTTCCTCAAATGTTCATCGATCCGATCCAGGAGATGGCGAAATTGATGTCAGTTCAAACTTATATATATATATATATATATATATATATATATACATATATATATATATATATATATATATATATATATATATATACATATATATATATATATATATATATATATATATATAACTTTGCCCTTTAACGCTTTAACGGTCCCAATTTTTGTTTGATCGTTAACAAACTTTATATTTGATAGTTTTGTGTAAAAAGAAACATCAAGTTCGTTAATGGCTGAAATCGGGCCAGTGCACACTTTTACGGGCTGTTTAAAAAATAAGAAAAATGAAAACTTTTGTTTCGAGAGGTAATATAACAATTAGAACCTTAGACCAGAAAGACAACATTGGAATTGGAATATAAAAACAAAGGCTCAAAGCTGTGGACTAACTTAACTTGTGGTATACCAATACAATTATTAAAACTGGTTCCGCTAGTAAGTATTTACTTTGGCAGTTCAAATCTTATTACTTGATCATTTTCATTACTCTCTTCACCTGTTCAAGTGTCAGTTCTAAGTGAATCATTCATGGACTATTCTTGATTATATAAGAAATGTTCATCAATTTGTTAACTATGGAATTGATTTAAGGGAAATCTGCTAATAAAATTAAGGGGCTCAGGTTAGCCATGTGAGTTAAAGCGTTGAACTTAAGCTCACATGGTAAACCTGTAGTGGCGAGTTCGATTCCTGCCTGGGCAGAGGAGTTTATTTAGTGACGGAATTCATTTAATAAAATCCTTAGTTCCACCCCTGGTAGAAAAGGGTGGTAACCTGTAGATAACCCAATTAGCCTTAGTTGCAAAAAGTGGACGTTAATAAATAATAATAATAAAATTAAATGCACTGAACTTACTTCAAACTCAGTTGATAAATACTCATGTATTTATTTTATTAATTTATTTATTATTTTTTTAATTGTTCTTATAGTGCCAATTTAGTAAGAAAGTAGGCTAAATAGTAAAAGGGTAATTTAAAAAATAAAAGTCTTACAAAGACTATTTATAGGCTGGTTGTACTGGTTACCCTAAGATAGCAACTTGGGCTGGAGGTCTTATCAAGCTATTTCTTCCCTTGGAGGGCTCATTAACAATCTTTATGGGCTTCCAGTTAGCTTAGTAAGAAACCTCGGTCACTTTAGAAAGTAATTAACTAGTCACATTAACTTAATCACCGCTAGGAGGTGTTATCGGAAATACCGTCAGTAAATTAACTCACTGGAAGTGTGCGTTACACACTCTAACTAAATCATGGTTGTCTTTTAAGAGATTTCCCTTAAGGGGGTCGCACTCACGCGATTTTTCTTCCAACGAAATCGGGGCGGATAACGGAAGAGAGTAAAACTTCACGTGGGAAATCTGCTTAGTTTACGCAGCCCCTGCGTGACGGACTTTTTTTTAAAACCAGATGTGGAATCTCTTGAAGACAGGTAATAAATAATTCCGGCTATAAACTAAACACATTTAATTTTATTTTCAGCATCCAGTCCATTTTGCTTTTAGCTGAAATATATAATTGGATCCCTCTCATTTCCTTTTCTCTGTTTAGTAAATTCACGTTAACTAGATTTTGAATCTTAAACTTATTACATCGCAAAATATTTCTTTTGGAAGTTGGAAATTTATTGAACCCTGTGCTTGTTTATTGAGCTTAAACGTGTTTACGAATGATATTCTTTTGTGTTCAAAACCTAATTAATTTAATTTTATTATTTAATTGAGTTTCGGTGTATTTTATTGTATAAAAAAAAAAAAAAAAAAAAAAAAAAAAGAGAAACCCCTTTGGTTAGGAACCTCCCCAACAGAAAATAGGACATCATTTCCTAAGTTGTCCGTAATTATGATAGTTACCATGATGACCATAACTATGATAGTTACCAAGATGGTAGGTAAGTATAATGATATTTACCACTATGACGACAGTAATTATTATAGTTATCATGATGACGACAGTAATTATGATAGTTATTATGATACCGTAACTTGGATAGCTACAATGATGACCGTAACTATGATAGTTACAATGATTCCCATACCTATGGTAGGTACCATAATTATAGTAACTTTGATAGTTTCGATGATGACAATAACTATGATAGTACAATAATGGCAATAACTATGATGACATTAATGACAATACATATTATAGTTACCATGATGCCATGCGTATGATAGTTACAATAATGACAATAACTATTAAAGTTACCACGATGCCATGCGTATGATAGTTACAATAATGACAATAACTATTATAGTTACCACGATGTCATGCGTATGATGACATTAATGACAATAACTATTATAGTTACCATGATGCCATGCGTATGATAGTTACAATAATGACAATAACTATTATAGTTACTACGATGCCATGCGTATGATGACATTAATGACAATAACTATTATAGATACCATGATGCCATGCGTATGATAGTTACAATAATGACAATAACTATTATAGTTACCATGATGCCATGCGTATGATAGTTACAATAATGACAATAACTATTATAGTTACTACGATGCCATGCGCATGATGACATTAATGGACAAAAATGACTTATATAGTTACCATAATTTGCCATGAACTGATAGTTTTTAAATAATGACAATAAACTATTATAGTTAACTAATGCCATGCGCATGATAGTTTATTATTATGACCGAAACTATGATAGTTAGAATGATGCATGATGACCGTTACAATAACAATAATATGATAGTTACAAGATGATGCCATGGTATGATAGTTTTTTGGTAGGTACCATAATCATTGATAGTAGCAATGATGTTACCGAAATGGCATAACTATAGTTACAATACCATAATTACTATGATAGTAATGCCATGGTTGGTTATTATGATAGGTAACATATAACTATGACAGTTAACAATAATGGCAATAATTATGGTAGTTACCATTATAGTTTGATGATATAACTATGATAGTTAGAATGATGCCCATACCTATGGTAGGTTCCATAATTATAATAACTATGATAGTTACAAGAATGGCAATAACTATGATAGTTAGAAAGTGACCCAATAACCTATGGTTACCATATACCATGTATGATAATATATAGTAACTATGATAGGTATAGTTACAAATGATGTTAACCAGATTCTTGTAACTATGATAGTTACAAATATTTATGATGACCCATAACCTATGGTAGGTTCCATCATGATACCGTAACTGCTAGTTAAAAGTGATTAGTAACTGTGCAATAGTTAAAACATGATGTAGTTACAGATGGACAATAATTATGATAGTTACTATTACCAGTGATGTATGAGTAACTGTGATAGTTACGATGATACCGTAACTATGAATAGTTTAACCATGATTCTGTAACTGATAGTTAGAATAGTGACAATAATTATGATAGTTACTAATATACCAGGTGTATGATAGTTGATAGTTACGATGATACCGTAACTATGATGAGTACCATGATTCTGTAACTGATAGTTACAATAGCGACAATAATTATGATAGTTTACTATATACCAGGTGTATGATAGTTACCATTGATACCGTAACTATGATAGTTACGATGATCCCGTAACTATGATGTTAACCATGATTCTGTAACTGATAGTTACAATAGCGACAATAATTATGATAGTTACTATATACCAGGTGTATGATAGTTACCATGATACCGTAACTATGATAGGTTACGATGATACCGTAACTATGATGTTACCATGATTTCTGTAACTGATAGTTACCATTAGTGACAATAATTATTGATAGTTACTATATACCAGGTGTAAATTTACGATGATACCGTAACTATGATAGTTACGATGATACCGTAACTATGATGTTAACCATGATTCTGTAACTGATAGTTACAATAGTGACAATAATTATGATAGTTACTATATACCAGGTGTATAAAATTTACGATGATACCGTAACTATGATAGTTACGATGATACCGTAACTATGATATTTACCATGATTCTGTAACTGATAGTTACAATAGTGACAATAATTATGATAGTTACTATATACCAGGTGTATGATAGTTACGATGATACCGTAACTATGATGTTTACCATGATTCTGTAACTGATAGTTAGAATAGCGACAATAATTATGATAGTTACTATATACCAGGTGTATGATAGTTACCATGATACCGTAACTATGATAGTTACGATGATACCGTAACTATGATGTTTACCATGATTCTGTAACTGATAGAATAGCGACAATAATTATGATAGTTACTATATACCAGGTGTATGATAGTTACCATGATACCGTAACTATGATAGTTACGATGATACCGTAAGTATGATGTTTACCATGATTCTGTAACTGATAGTTAGAATAGCGACAATAATTATGATAGTTACTATATACCAGGTGTATGATAGTTACCATGATACCGTAACTGTGATAGTTACGATGATACCGTAACTATGATGTTTACCATGATTCTGTAACTGATAGTTAGAATAGCGACAATAATTATGATAGTTACTATATACCAGGTGTATGATAGTTACGATGATACCGTAACTATGATAGTTACGATGATACCGTAACTGTGATAGTTACGATGATACCGTAACTATGATGTTTACCATGAATCTGTAACTGATAGTTAGAATAGCGACAATAATTAAGATTGATACTATATACCAGGTGTATAAAATTTACGATGATACCGTAACTATGATAGTTACCATGATACCGTAACTGTGATAGTTACGATGATACCGTAACTATATTTACCATGATTCTGTAACTGATAGTTACAATAGTGACAATAATTATGATAGTTACTATATACCAGGTGTATGATAGTTACCATGATACCGTAACTATATTTACCATGATTCTGTAACTGATAGTTACAATAGTGACAATAATTATGATAGTTACTATATACCAGGTGTATGATAGTTACCATGATACCGTAACTATGATAGTTACGATGATCCCGTAACTATGATGTTTACCATGATTCTGTAACTGATAGTTACAGTAGCGACAATAATTATGATAGTTACTATATACCTGGTGTATGATAGTTACCATGATACTTTAACTATGATAGTTAAAATGATGACCGTAACTATGATGTTTACCATGATTCTGTAACTGATAGTTACAGTAGCGACAATAATTATGATAGTTACTATATACCAGGTGTATGATAGTTACGATGATCCCGTAACTATGATGTTTACCATGATTCTGTAACTGATAGTTACAGTAGCGACAATAATTATGATAGTTACTATATACCAGGTGTATGATAGTTACGTTGATGACCGTAACTATGATAGTTACGTTGATGACCGTAACTATGATAGTTAGAATGATGACCTTACGTATGGTAGGTACCATAATGATAGTAACTGTGATAGTTACAATGAATTACTGTTACTACGAGTGGCCTTTGGATATGTGGATACTCTCATTTACTCTAACGGAGATGACCTGTAACATGAAAGAAGGTAGTCTTATTGGCCATGCCCTTCATGCCTGTAAGCACAGTGGCTTCTAAAGGTCTTATACCATATTCATAGCTTAACTGAAGTTTTTCGTTCCGAATCATGCCAAACTGAGATATTTTGATTATTCAAATCCCCCACTCTTCCTGTTCAGATTTCAGCCATTAAAGAATATGGCATTTAGTAATAGAAGCAATGAATAAAATACCAATTATGGTTTTCGTCAAATAAAAATTTTCGAATGGAAAACGTAAAATGTTAATTGATGACATTACACCTAATTTATTTTCATGTATGCACAAACATTATAGTGACATCTAAACTAGGAATAAGACGTTACATCAGCTTATTGTGATTGTGGGATAAATAGGAGTTGAGGCTTACTAAAGGAAGAACTCAAAAAAGGCATATATCTCGCTTAATATCCTTGTTAAGGAAAAATATATGATTTCCCTCCATAAATAACAATATTTTGAAATAAGGCTTGTCCATCTCTAACAAATACCCCGTCTAATTCGTTTTCCGCCGATAACGAACTTGATCTTTATCGAAGAATTTGGTATCTTTATTATAGAAATTCGGTATCGGTCTCTAGAATACATCGTTAGTCTGGGCCAATCCGGCATTGAATCATTTTTCTAGTTCTCTGCCTGCACCCACAGAAGTGGCTTAAAATGAACATTTAAGTCTCGAAAAATCACTCTTTTAATCTGATTGAACAGATCCTTCCACAGGTGCAGTGTACCAGTAGTGATGACTTTGACGTAAACATCGTGCCTTTGAAGCATCTCCTAGGATAGTTACTGCTACTTTATTATTTATTTCATCTGTTATTTATTTAGACCCTACATAATATTATCCTTCTACGTGCCGAATAATTTAATCTATCTTATATAAAAGTGACTCGCATATGGTTTCAAAGTGTTCCACTTGCTTCAAGAGGCAATGCTGAATGCCACTTCGTTTATGGTAATTTCCATGTTGTTCCTATTTGTCAAGTGTCCTTTACAAACTGCTGCTTGTTGATTCCCCCTCCTCCATATTTGAATAAAATCCAACATGGCCTATATATTTAATCTTTTACATAGTGTACATCACTTGTACCACCGGCAGGTTAAGGATGTATTTCCATATTTTTCCTCTTTTAATGAGGTCAGAAAGGACTGAATCCTCTCTCATATCTAGCCTTAGGATTAACAAGAAATGTGGCTCTTAACACCACTAGCAACACCTGAGGCCCCGTTAGTCTCACCCTCTGCGGCAGAATAGTATGGGCTAACAATCCAAAAGGGCCCATGATTAAGTCTCCAACTTAAGTACAAATCTGTAGTTTTATAGTAAAATTCGTTCGAGATAAGTTATGTATTGTAGAGACTAAAGTAAGGTTTTACAGCTCCTTTTCTTCATTCCCTTTTAAATGCTTAATTTACTTAAGTGTCCCTGTAGATAAGAAATAAAGTTCTTATCAAAGTGGATTCGAGTATAATTAATTGAAAATTCAATCATTCCTAATGGAATCAACAGCATTATTCCGTAAGAAGGTATTTCCATGTGAAAGTTTAATCTGGGTTTTTTATATCATTAATTCATGGTAATCTGGAATATTAAACATTTTAGCCAAATGAGCCACAATGATGTAGATGTTTCATTCAATTAAAGAAAGAGGCACTATACAAAGATTTCATTTCATTCAAAGCCCATGGTATAAGTTCTGATTAGAAAGAAATATAGCTTATAGTGACTAATATACTGTCGTTTTGCCTCAAAATAATCTTAATAATTATTTCTATTTAAAATACTGTAGTAAGTGCTGAACGTCGAAATTTATATAGTGGCACAAAACGGCGTTATTAAAACTCTAATGACAGTGATAGAAATAATCAATGCTGTCCCGTTTGATACGCCTTGTTTTAGAAAGAAAGAATTAAAATAATATTTGTTAAAAATCAATATTCCATGTTAATATTCAACTAATGGTAGTAATTTTCTCGTCAGTTTATGCTCTGTTTGGCGAAAAACGATGTTGCTTTTGTGTATTGGACTGTATTCGATCGAACGAGGGATACTTTGCCATTTCATGGCGATGGCAGGATGTGGGATAAAGCACTACCCCAAATTAGTAATGAATTGGAGAAACCAGTTTCGTTCTCTTTCCTCCTTCTTTTAGTATAGACATTATTAATGTCCTCAGGACCAAATTAGCCTGGTATCTGATTAGAATTGATTAGGCTTTATTCCTGAAAATTTAATTAATATAAACAAGCAACATGCGAAATCTCAGCAGATAATAAAATATTCAAATTATTTATATTTAAAAGAAAAATAATTGGCTTTTTTATTATTTTCAAATCCTAACTCAGTTAAAACATACAAACATCGTAGCCTACCCACTGAAAAAAGTACAACTGCATTTAATCACTAAAATATTTTAAATAAATTACTCAAATAACAATTTTAACCTACAATCTGATGATTTTAGTTAGGAATTAGGTTCCAATATTTTAAGAAGTATGACGTTTGCAAACTATATAGGAATGTTCTACATAGGGATTATTATTATTTAATGTATCCATTCCTTTGCACAGGATTAAAATATTAAACAAACAAAAGGGTAGCTAAATGTTCAATTTGGCATTTTTGTTCTGTACCTCCTAAACCGGATATCCTAAAATTGAGAGCCGCGCACCCCCGCAGAGTACTATAATTTTCCTTAAGGGGAAATTTGCTAAAAATATTGCCGGTGGAAAAGAAATCTCGTTTGGATAGTATTAAAGCAACTGATGGTCAATCTTATATATCCAGGCAGAACCTTCAAAGAGAAGAGGATTAAGGCTTGTCCAAATCAGGCTGACTATACCTCGTCCTGGGATCCTAGAAACCCACGCGCTGTTGGTGGTTTATTAAGAATTCCAGGAACTTGCCATGTATTACATATATAAACGGGATTTCGATTAAATTTCCAGATAAACTCTAAAATTCAATTCGGAAAGAATTAAAAGCAAGTATTTTCACCAGATATTTAAGAAATGGGTTGTTATAAAATATGTAAAGTCGTCGCATAACTTCGGTTGTATTGTAGTTATCTTGATGCATATTAAAAATTTTCTTCGTCTAAATAATTTTGAAAAATAATGGCATAACTTAAATTATTAAACAAAGATTGTGTCCTAGGGTTCCTGAATATATTGTTCTACTCGACTGAAAACAAAACCCACCTTAGATGTCTCAGTCAAAATGCCACAAATATTGAATTTCACAATAAGTAATTTATGATATGCATTCCTACATCTGTCCATTGGTTTCCTATTATTTTGAATTTCTAATTTATCTTTTAGATATTGCAAATCATCCTTTCTCATACCCCTGTTCCAGCTATACACGTCACAAATGGAGCTTATTTGACAAAGGGACTTAAAAACGATTTGATAGCTACTATAATAAATAATTAAACATATTCACCAGACCAATAAAATAAAATGAAAAATAAAAGCTTGGCTTGGTACAGCCACAACTATTATCTAAGCCTACTTTTTAAATTGATATAATGGATAAAGGATATATAGTCGACATTGAATAATGCTCTGATCACCATAGGGTCACTCCACATCAATTCAACCACACCATGACACCCATGATTTCAGATTTTGTTGAATTTAATTTTGGGTGTTCTATTCATTGATTTTAGAAACCATACCAAATATTTTTGATATATCTTTAACGGTTTGGATTTTATGGCCTCTAAAAGTTTTGTGATTTTCGTGTTGTTTACCGACAGGGAACAGTAAAATTAATTTGTTATGAATTCAAAAATAATTTGTAACTTTCTTATTTATGAACCAATTTTGATGAAAAGTTTTGTGTGTATTTATAAGTATATTTAAAAACAATAAAAAAATAAACAAAGGTACCAAGTAAATAGTAAAAGGATAATCATGGAAATCTTTTTTTGTTTTGGTTTTAAGACATGTGTTCTACCACCTAAAGTAATAAAATGAATGGTTATTTGACTCCTTCATTGTTTATTCGAAGTTTAAAAATAAATATTTATAAAAATTTAGAAATTTATATGAATTAAAAGAAAATTACACAGGTTTATTCTAAATGAAATACCGTTTACATTATAGATTTCATCAGTCTAAAATTTACTTTGATATGTACAATTCTTACCCTAAAAAACGTTATTTTGGTCAGTATGAAATCCAAAAATCACTTTCAAAAGTAGTACTGAAATCAGTACAATTTCATAAATCTATGCCTACATGAGAAATTCGGGCCCGGGTGTGATGGAATTGAGATTACCTTAAGGATTAACTCGGAAGGAAAGTTTGAAAAGATCCTTGGAAATCGAAATAATATCAGTGACTGAACTGTTTGAATTTGCAAAACCAGAATAGAAAAAGTCCGTTTTTTCTTCACATCTAAAAAACAAAGTTGAATTAATTCGCCCTGCTTTGGAAGGTCACTTCAAAGATATTCAAACTCTTCCAGGGACAAGATCATTTCACACCATTCAGCCAATAGATGACTCAGGAACCGTTGAGGCTGGAAGAATTGCCATTGATGAAAAAGCAGCACTTACGTTTAATTCAATTAACAATCAACCAAACTGTAAGTAACACTGGAAGATTTAAGCCCAGGATGTATGTGAATATGACAGATTGTGGTATTTTAACATGATAAGTGAGGTGATCACCGAAGAACAAGATGTCACTGTACAGTTCCTTCATCCACATGGACCTTCAGTATCATTTTACATATCAAAGTACATTTTAGACTGATGAATCCTATAGTGTAAACTGTATTTCATTTAGAATAAACCTGTGTAATGTAACTATCTTTTTAATTATCTTTATTTATAGTTTTCTTTTAATTCATATAAACTTGTAAATTTTTATAAATATTTATTTTAAACTTGGAATAAACAATGAAGGAGTCAAATAACCATTCATTTTATTACTTTAGGTGATAGATCACATGTCTTAGAACCAAAACAAAAAACAAATTCCATGATTATCCTTTTCCCTTTTGGAGATATTCAATTTAACGTGAAACTATGTATTTGCTTTCTGAAAAACTCAAATTGACACTTTGTAATTTTTTTCTGGTCACAAATACTTACTTGGTACCTTTGTTTATTTTTTTATTGTTTTTAAATATATTTATGAATGCACACAAAAAATTTCATCAAAATTGGTTCATAAATAAGAAAGTTACAAACTATTTTTGAATTCAAAACAAATTACTTTTACTGTTCCCTGTCGATAAAAAACAAGAAAATAACAAAACTTTAAGGCGCCATAAAATCCAAACCGTTAAAGATATATCAAAAATATTTGGTATGGTTTCTCAAATCAATGAATAGAACACCCAATAAAAAATTCAACAAAATCTGAAACCATGGGTATCAAAAACATTTTTTTTTGGTTGATTTGACATGGAATGACCCCATATAGACTTTTTATTCATACATTTACAGGACTTTTTTCCCTTTATTGTTCGAAACAAAGGAAGAAATGAAATAAAAAAAAAATTGATTTTCAAATTCATCGGAATTATCCATTTTGACTATGTGTATGCAGGACGTATCACGCATAACTCAAAAATATTTTTTTTTTTGCGAATATTAAAATTTCATATGAAGGACTGCTGTAACATATAATTTGGACCTTTCTTTTTGTCCGAAAATGACTAACGGTGAGGGCGGGGGTTGGTTAACGGAGACTGAAAATAAAAATTGCAAATTTTAACGTACTTATTATAGAAACGAAGGATTTGTACTGGTCCTTATTTCCTTGTCTTAAAAATAGAAGATATGGTGTATGATTATCAAATTAAATAATTTTAAATGAATTCCAACAAAATATTTTGTTTATTTAATTTAAAAGAACTACAAATAAATTAAGTGATGACCACATCATAATTTTTAAATGCTCTACGAACTGTTCAAATAAAATGTAAGGTCTGACCATTTTATATTTTTAGCTTACCGTATATTTCCGTGGTGTAGTAAATATGCTGAGTTGGGTTTTGAATTCATCAAATGAAAAGTATTAAGTTAGGTTTACTTGGAATAACAAAGAATGTATAGCCACTTCATGCTTCGAATGCGTACACTGTGTTTTGCAGTGGTCCTCCATTTTTAATCGTTTTTCTAATTTGATGATTTTAGATAAATATGTGAAATTGAAATTCATGTGACATTAATTTTGTATCAAATGTATTGGGGGAGGGGTTTAAATATATGAACATATATTCATTCCATTTATATTTGGATCCAAACTCATTAATGTATGAATCGATGAAACCAATAAGGTTTAACCAACCAAAGAAGAGCGGTCGACAAAACGTAATGAACAACGGTGAACACACTTATTTCTTGCTTGGAAATGAGTTCTATTGTGCTTATATATTGTTATACACAAAACATAAACGCAAGATAGACGGAAAATGGCCACACTTTCACAATAAAAAATTTAAAGAAGGGATAGAGTGCTTTCGATGCAGTGCATCATGGCCAGTGCCAAAAAGACAGTAAGAAACGTATCACTACTACAATTGTTTAAACCAAAAACGTATTACAGAGTCGAATGGATAATACAATCACGGAAATGTAAAAACTAAATAAAAGCATATAAAAACCGTTTATAACATCAGCAGCTTAACAACAGGGTGCTGACTATGAAGCACAGCATCGAAATCGCTTTGTCGCTTCAAGAAATTGTTACAGTGGGGTATGGCCATTTTTCTTCCACCTGCCAGAAAACCAACTTAGAATATATGAAAGACTTCTAGGAATCATTTAATAAAAAAAAAACTGTGCCTGTAATTGCCTTTTTTTAAAAATTAAACGTATACCTTTATGTTTTCATGAGACAAACATTGACGCAATATCTGGTTTTATACGATGAATTAAAGTTTATCGAAAATATTTGCATGTACCCATTACTTTATAGGCAAATACATATGTATTTATTTATAAGGACAAATAGTGAAATCTATTCATTTGAGATGCCCATAAGAAAATGGTATTTCACTGTTAGAGCCATGTAGCAGGCCTTAACGATCTGATGTTTGAAAAGTGGTTGGGTGCTTGCATAGACCCCAGCCGATCTGGTGTAGATGCTGGACCCTCGCCAGGATTAACTGGGTCGAACCGTCATCTCAAATTATTTTATTTATTCCTCTCCCAGGCCCATATCTTATAGAAACCCCCTACATTCCTAACCAATTGATTCAACTCCCACCACGAACCACTGTCTCTCTCTAACTCCCTTACAGTCAAATTATTATCCATATCTGTGCTCATAAATAACTCTAAACCATTGAGTACAAAGCAGAGATTTTACTTTTATCTCGCTTCAATCATTAATTTTTATGCAATACTCTGGTACATGATTAATACATTCACGGGCTTCTACAGCTATTTATTTAGCTGTATTAGGCTTACAGTATGACTCGCCAGGGTGCTGATCATAAGGGCAAAGTATACTAAAGAAACTAAATTTATAGACAGACCGCCTGAGAATATTCTTTATACATACATTTATAGGGAGTGTTATTTTAGTGTTCAAAAGGTGTTCCCTATTAATAAATAAAATCTTGACTCCAAATAATAAAGATTATTGTATTTTCATAAATGTTAAAAGAGAAAAATAATAATACAACTTTAGAATTATGAACACAGGAACATATAAAGGAATGTCGATCCGTCCAGAAAAGTGAGAGGTTAATGTGCGGCTATCCTTCTGGCCGAGTTGGGGCAGAAAACAAAAGCTTGGAAGGATGCTTTCTTGATGGCCGGTAATCTCTGTAAAATATAATTGTTTTACTCACGATACCGACTTATGTTTTTAAACTTCTTTTGGTCAATCTTGCTTCTTTTCAGTTGTGCTGGCTTGATGATGATGAGGTGGTGCTTGGCTGTTGTAGTTCGCAGAGGCAGTCAGCTAAAAACAACAAACAGCGGTCTTTTCATGTAGTACACTTGCAACTGACTGTCTAAACTTCATTTTACGAGTTAGGGTAAGTGGTAACTAGGGGCAACGCGATACAGCTGCTACACATTCATTATTATTTATTAACGTCCACTTTTTGCAACTTCGGCTAATCGGGACATCAAAAAATTAAATCATTGGAAAAATTAATTCAAATCTATGTTAATATTTTGTCCTTAATAGTTCAAATCTATGCATAATGCACAGGCGACAGGAAATATGAAAATATGGGCCTACTCTAAGTTTAATGTGAGATAAATCCACAGAAACGATGGGTATTAACCCTAAACACTGGGACGCGTAAATGTCAAAATATTGTGCAAAGTAAAGCCTTGCCCAAAAATTCCATCACCATTCTGCCTCAAAGGAATTCCCGGGCGAAGCCGGGTATCTGAGCTAGTATATATATAATTTTGAACGGACTTCATTTTCGTCATCTCACCTGGGTAGGATCGATGGACATTTGAGGAAATTTTTCGAAACTCGCGTCATGAGTACGACCTCAATAGCTGATTTCCCTTAAGGGAATTAATTTTATATGTAAGACTTCCTCCATATTTTCATATTTCCCGTCGCCTGTGCATTATGCATAGATTTGAATTATTAAGGACAAAATATTAACATAGATTTGAATTAATTTTTCCAGGATTTCTGGATTAGTTCAGATTGGAAAGAATTGTTGACCTGCACTAATGGTCATTACATGAAGTTCATACATTGTTCCCGAAAAAAATGTATAAAACTAAAAAATGTTATTGTTGACTGACTAATGATGGTATTCTTATAGCAAGACTTCAATCTGTTATATACACATTCACACTTCACTCTACGACGTAATGTTCTTCCGAAATAGCCAATCGGGAAGGTTTATTTTGGTTATCTAAATAATGTTAAATTTTAGTTATGAAGAATAAATAAAAATGTGTTCCTAATCTAAACGCGAGTTTCGAAACATTTCCTCAAATGTCCATCGATCCGACCCAGGAGATGACTAAATTGAGTTCCGTTCAAAACTGTTTATATATATATATATATATATATATATATATATATATATATATATATATATATTTGTCTGTACTGTTTTATGAAAGAAGAAAGACCAAGTTCGTTAATGGTTGAAATCAGACTAGGGGGAGGGGGGGTTTAAAGGGGGAGACTTTCGAAAATTCTTAATATCTCCGTTATTATGCTTCGTTTTCAAAGTTGTTCCATTGAGTCTAAATGTAATATATTTTAAAAAATGTTGTTATGTACATTTTTTCACTATCTTGATTATTTACTGAAATATTGCATTTTATACCGGTCTTGAGTAAAGACCCACTCCTCCTCATCTCAATTTTCAATATTCTATTAAGTTATGAAGCCACTTTATTTGAAGCGTAAATACCAAATGACATCTCATTGAACTTTTAAGTTTTGGAACAGCCAGCTGTTGCCAATACGTGGCGCACGTGGAAATCTTTTGTATATTATTTATTGAGTTCCTCCCTTCATTTCAGGGTGGGGAATCTTAAGAGAGAAAGAATATTTACTTATTAGAAGATATTTACACAAATATAATATTGAATATATATATATATACATATAGATATATATAAGTCTAAATTAATATATTTAAAAAAATGAGAACATTAGCCCTTATATTTTCTTTGTGATATATGAACGAATATAGGGTCCAGTCAGTTCTTTCTTAGATTTCGGGAAATAACTCCCAACATTACCCGCCATGACAGCCACCATTCTCTACCCCACCAAATGACATCGTGATGTGTAAGTCACATGGAACAGCCAGTTGTAAGCCAGAGCTACAAAGGGTCGTGGCCCTCTTGTGATTTGATGGACTATCAACTGTTGAGTTTCCTCCCTGCAATTCAGGGTGGAAAAAAGAGAGAAAGTATATTTAAATTTGTCCCATTGAATTTGGGGCGAAGACCTCATAATTAGTATTTTGAACCCAAATATTTCAATTTGGAAATATGATTTACAAATGTGTAGCGATAATGGATTTGATATTCGCAAAAGCTATTTTCACATTTATAACGACTAATTTCAACTTATGTCTATTGGCAGAAATAGATTTCTGAGTGTTTAATATTTTCCTTCACGCAAATGGCTACTACACTTTACATGTTTCTTGAGTTAGTAAAGTTCTTGATCATTAGTTTATTTAATTACCAGAAGTTTGTTTTTCTTATTTTTATTCTCTATAGAAAAATACTAATAAGAATTTTTATTCTCTAGAAAAATACTAATAAGAATTTTTATTCTCTAGAATGCCGGAGAATCGTTTTATGCACATAGACTTTATCTAGGTTTCACTGGACAAATGTTATGCCAATGCCTTCTGAGTAATGCAATATCTGAAACCCTCATTGCTTCAAATAATTTATTTACGTTCATTTTGTGACACAGAGGCTAATTTGGACGGGTTATCTACAGGTTACCACCCATTTCTAGCCAGGTGGGGCTTAAGTTTTTATTTAATGAATTCAACACTAAATACATTATTATCTCTTCAAAAAGTAACATAATTTTTAACTCATTTGTTCGTCTACATTTTAGATTTTTTTCAGATTTTCCATTTAAAAAGTCATCTATTGAGGTGCCGTCTCTCAAAACTTGTCTTGGTTTTGGTCTTATTTGAGGAGGTGGATAAATATCCTGAAACAAGACCTCAACCTCTTTGATGTACTTCTAGTTACAACCATTACCTGAATTTATATTGAATCGTTTTACAATGTTATTTGAGTATTCAGAGGTCTCAAACTTTTAACGGCCTACTAAAATTGTATTTGGGTTTTGGGTTATTGGTTTTACAATTTCTGAAGTAAAAAAATAAGATATCCGAATCAATCTTATTAATGGGTTTAATTAACTTTTAATTCCTAGTTTTTTGGGATTAGTTTCTTCTTCAGCTGCTTTATTAATTTTAAGATCTCACATACTTGAACTAGATCCTATTCAGATTAATAGTTCCTCAAAAAGAAAGTTAATTTAACTGAATATTTGTATCAAATTGTCTTCATCCATTCATATTTCGATAACAAACACACTTTCATCATTTCCAATGTTAAAAAAGCAGAAAATACTGTTTGCAACAGTATGATCGGCTCAGTTCTGTATTAACGGTAAGTGAATTGGTTATGAAAATCATAAAAAAAACTTATAAGGATTCTTCCACTGTCTTCCCCAACAATCAGATATCGTACCCACTCCTTATTAAACAAAGATAAAGACTAACTAGCTCAAATCATTTACAATTTTATCCACAGATTTGAATTATAAAGAACAGAGAACTGTTAACAGCTTATATAGTTTTAATTCATTCTTGTCCTTGGAAATCTTCAATCTTTTTTTTTTCTATTTTCCTAAATTTGTTGTTGCTAATTATCTTGGAGAAACGTTGGAGTTCAAAATACTTTTGAAATGAAGAGTAGGGATGAAACAAAACCTCGCCATTAATGATGCTTTGGTGGCCGGCCATTACCTAGTGTGGAAATTCTGAAATATTGTACTCGGAGTCATTAATTTCCCCTGGGAAACCATTAGCCTGACAGCGTTTGTACTCAGTTTTGTTCAAATTCACCGAGTGTGTTTTCATCGAAACAGTTCTCTATTTTTACAAATACTGTGCGGCGCAGTCTGTTATCCTGATTTAACTGGAATCTTCAAATCCTGACTTTAATAGAAAGTAGTTTTGTTTATTGGCTTTAAAAGAATCGTTTAAGAGAAAAAGTGAGCAGTAGACTCACAAGAGAAGTATTGGCTGAATATTTCTAACATCTGACAAAAAAATCATTCAACTGAGCAGATTTCTTTCAAAAATGGTTTTTATAGGGGTGGGGTGGGGGTACTATTAATTCCAGTTTATTTATGTTGCGATAACGTGACTGAAGGCCATTCATATAAATTTTTTTGACATCCATTATTTAAAAAAAAATATCTCCATGTTTCTCACTTCAACCGTTGCCTCTCTACCGGAGCTTGTAACTAAATACATAAGTGAAACTATTCACATCTGTCTTCCTACAGGGCGGTCGGTAACACTTATGGCTAACAAAAAGTAAGATGGCGGCATCTTTATTCATCGGCCAAACTTTGTCACAAACTTTAAATTGTTTTCAGTATAAAGTGAAGTCAAAATTTAGAATCGACTATTTAGAACATCTCCTTTCGTCGATAATATCATAAAATATTTACAATCCAAATTCTTCATCTCCGTTTATTTATTTCCTTTTAATTTATTTTAATAATATGAACGGGTTTCTTTATTTCTCGCTTGGCTATGTATCTTTCTTTCTGAATGACAATTAAGTTTTCAAAGTTAAATTTTTGTCCGTTGTTATTGCTGCTGGTGGTGAGTAGGATGAATCAGGTTTACCAAGAACACCACATTGTGGCTCTGAGCTCTGAAGGTGACAATGCAATTTGCTGACAGCGCTACGCGCTATTAGAGTAGCCACAATATTGTGTTCATGGTAAACCTTAAATTTTGTTAAATTATTTAGTGACGAAATTGATTAAATAACGTCCTAAAATCCCACCCTGGCTAGAAAAGGGTGGTAACTTGTAGATAACCCGTCCCGATTAGCCTAAGTTGCAAAAAGTGGACGTTAATAAATAATAATAATTAAATTTTGTTTGTAATTGCTTGATTAGTGAAAGTTGTTTCATTTTTTCATTGTCAATATGCTTTATTCTCTTTTTGATTATTTGTTCCGATTCCCTTATATCAAACTTGTCACAACCTTCACAATGAATATTATAGATATTGTAATTTGGATATTTTGTATTTAATTTACCTTTAATTATGCCAAACCTATTTTCATTTCCAATAAGCCTTTGAGATATTTCATATTTCTTTACAAATGTTTCTGATTTGCTTTGAGACTAATGGGCTGAATTTAAATGAAATTTACCTGTTGTAGGCTTATTTATTGGGCGTTATTTCTAACAATATTTAAAAATGTGCCATAGTGGCAAATAAAGTCCATCAAGGGCTGCGTAAACTAAGCAAATTTCCCACGTTCTGGCGTAACACACCTCACCACATATTCTCTATTTCTATATAAAAAACCGATGAGAAGAAAGGGGAGGGGGGGGGAGTACTAAAGGCTGAAGACATGTAAGCAAGAATAACTCGCTTATTACTTGAGTTACAAAAATTGCATAGATCAACAATTGTAGACCATCAATAGTCTAACATGTTTGGTTCTATAATATTTTTCGATCCAAATCACTATAACGGAGATATTTTAAATTTCCCTCCTATAAACCTTCTTCTAGTCCGATTTCAGCCGTTAAAGAACTTGAATTTTAGTTTTACACGAAACGCGAAAATTTTTGTTATACCGTTAAAACCCGATATATAAGTAAGTATAAGTAAACACTTGTCTGTTACCACTCTAGCGGTCGCAATGTATGTACGCATGTATGTGGGTATATATATATATATTTCCCTTAAGGAAAATCTGCTAAAAGTGGACATTAATAAATAACAGTAATACAAATGGTGTTTCGTTAATATTCAAACTAGACTGAAGTAAACTATAAGCCCCATTGTAAAATGTTCCTTTTTGTTAAGTACGATGTTTTTGAAACAAGTATGAACGATGCTGCATTGTAGTATAGCTCTGCTAAAAATCATTGGTGTATAATAAAAAATGATAGTTGAAGTATTCTTCGTAGTTTAATAACAAGAATCACCAACAAAAACTCCTTTTTTCTACAAAAATATTTTATATTTTATACAAAATATGCCCTATATATTTCATGGATTATATAACATCTATTTACGCCATTATATATCCACCCATCTAAACATTTTTATTCATATGTAATCGAAATTCATAGTTTCGATCAAGTTTCTACTATCAAAATTTTTTTAGTAAAACCTCTTGGAAGAATTCATTTATTTTCCGGAAATATTTTTAACAAATGATTTAAGGTTATGTTGTTTTGACTATCGGTGCCTTATTTTTTGTTAATAGCTTTATCCATTTCAGTTTTTCTTCGATCAAAGATGATATCTCTTTACTTTTAATTGGAGATCTCACTATAAATATATAATTGAGATGGATAACTTGGTTATTCAATATCCTGGGACTGATTTAATTAGACTTCCCATAATGAATTCATTGTTGTATTTTTGATGAAACGGTCATTTCATCTTCTAAAAACGGAACAGATATGTACTTACCTGAAAGGGTAAAATAATCAGCGGAATTGATAGTGCAAGGAAACGAAAGCTAAATTACTTTATTTTCATAAAGTTAGCTATACTTTATATATGCAGAGTCCTCTATAAATATTAGTAAGCGGAGATAGGACGGTGGGGGGTGGGGGTTCGTATCTAGGGACGGAGGTTAAGGGACGTAGTCATGGCAACAGGTGCAACAGGCTCCCTCTTGCCCTACTACCCTGTCACTAGAGGCTCCAACATATAGGAATATATAGGACAGTAGGCCTATACTTCATATCATATACCCACTGATATATTTACATTTGCCCTATACTTCATATCATATACCCACTGATATATTTACATTTGCCCTATACTTCATATCATATACCCACTGATATATTTACATTTGCCCTATACTTCATATCATATACCCACTGATATATTTACATTTTCCCTATACTGCATATCATATACCCACTGATATATTTACATTTGCCCTGTACTTCCTATCATATACCCACTAATATATATACATTTGCCCTATACTTCATATCATATACTCACTGATATATTTACATTTGCCCAATACTTCATATCATATACCCACTGATATCTTTACATTTCCCCTATACTTCATATCATATACCCACTGATATCTTTACATTTGCCTTATACTTCACATCATATACCCACTGATATCTTTACATTCACCCTATACTTCATATCATATACCCACTGATATATTTACACTCGCCCAATACTTCATATCATATACCCACTGATATATTTACACTCGCCCAATACTTAATATCTTATACCCACTGATATATTTACATCTGCCCTATACTTCATATCATATACCCACTGATATATTTACATTTGCCCTATACTTCATATCATATACCCACTGATATATTTACATTTGTCCTATACTTCATATCATATACCCACTGATATCTTACATTTGCCCTATACTTCATATCATATACCCACTGATATCTTACATTTGCCCTATACTTCATATCATATACCCACTGATATCTTACATTTGCCCTATATTTCATATCATATACCCACTGATATCCTATTACTCTTAGTAGTTTTGTCTTCATGAAATATTAAAAGAATATTACTAATACAATTAATTAATGTTATATATTACATTAAATTATTCATTTTTTATGTTGATTGAGTTACAATATTTACTAATGTGCAGATAGTGATACTGAAGCTAAATGGAACAGATTATCCTGATGTCACCACCCTTTTCTTTGAATTTGGGACATTTTCATGTACATAAGCACTTAAAAAAATGTATTATGTATGTTTATATGTTTCGGAGCCTACATGCCATTTAACATATGATCCTATACATTAGACATATGTTGCAGGAATGTATACGTACGAAAAACCGAACCAATATTTCAGTGTTCTCTCCTTTGATGAATACGGACAATGGTTATTATCTTGGAAAACATTTATTTATTAGGTTCCCAACGCGTCGCGACTCTGATTTGAACCTCTTACTGTAGGTCGTTGATCACAGTAGAGAATAAACCTAACGTGAAGCTTAATTTACTTTATTTTTAGTAGCACGCACACACAGAGTTATGTGAGAGAAGTCGAACGCATTAAGAGAGTTTAAAAAAAAAAAAAAAAAAATCATAAGTGTCCTTCCTTCCTATCTACGTAGGAAATTACGAAATTGGCGTCTGTTAATATTTTATATATATATATATATATATATATATATATACACTCACACACACACACACACACATATGTGCGTATGGATACGGGTAGATATAGAGGCAGGGTTGTTATTTGAAATATACTATATTATCTAATTTAATTATGGCCTAAATAGATTTTACTAGAGATGTTCATGCCATTTTGATAGTTTAGGAGGGCAGGGACGTTTACACCAAAGGATAAGTAAAGACCCTATTCAGTACAATTTATTAATCATGAAAGCGATTTCATTTCCTGTGTAACATTTTCAGTGTTGTGGCGGAGGCGCACCCGGGCAACAATAATAACGTGTCTCGATACGCTCTACAGGTATCCGCAAAATACCTGCCGAGTTATGTTTTAAGAAAATAAGCAATTTACTTTACCATGGAAACATATAGGTTATGAAATAGCGGAGACCAGTGTTAACATGTAGGCTTTGCTATGTTCTGATTAAGTTCCTCTTCTTGTTAAATGTTTTAACTTTCTATGTTTTCATTAACTATGTTTTAACTTTCTTAATTAAAGTTATGTGTTTAAAACGTTTACTTAATTATTTAACGAAGAATGTTAAAGTGGTTCCTTCGTTAATGTGTCTTGTACACAATTAACGTTTAAAAACTTTAAAACTCAAAACCATTCATTAATCCATGAATAACCATTGCTCAAGTGTAGTAAAACAAATATAAAATTTAAAAATCAGTCTAAAAAAATATGTAAAATAATAATTAATATTTCCACAAATATAAAGAAAACCAATTAAGATATTAATACAAGACAGAAAGTCAATAAAAAGAAAGGAAACAAGTAAAACTATCTTCTTACTAGCTAATTTTGGTATACGAGGATTGATTTTGGGACATTGTACCATACAATAGCATTCTCAGCGTAGTATACGTACTTCTGGGGGTGCTGGAGATAATTTAGTCACAGGCCATAATCGCGCCAATTATACATCGCTATAGTTCCCACCTGCACTAAACTTAGCGAAATGGGAACTATGAAAAAATATTTTCAATGATTGTTAATGTGGAGTCTCTTGTGTCTTTATGAAAATGTTGGAAATGAGAAAATGTCTCAGGAAATTGGTCACGTCGGATGTAGTTTATAAGAAATGTCCGTGAGAGCATTTAGCAACTCAACAATGTCGGCATTCTGCTTGTTTTGTTTTTTTATCAGGAACCATTCGTGTTATCCGAGTGCCTGAATCTTGACACTGCAATCTGATCTCTAGGTTTCTAAGATTGATAACCTTCACTTGGGTAACCAGTTCTTTGATTTTTGCAGGTTGTATAAAGTCATTTATATTCAACCATTTGACGAGCTATTTAGTTGCAATTGTCTATTTTATTTATCAATCAAGTAGTACTTGAGTTCACTTTTTTTTACATTTCATTTGTGAAATGCATAACAAGATGGCTTATAATGTAGAAGTTTTTGAAAATCATGTTGACCAAAGTCTGTTCCGAATGGTAAATAATGCTTTCATTTTTCATTTGAAATATCTTCTAATGTTTCTGTTTGTACCAAAAAATATCTTTCCCCTGTATAACTACTGAAATAAATACGTTGTATAACACAATGATCAAAGACAGCCACAATGTATTAATAAGTTGTGAGACTGCGTTTTATTTATATTTTATATTTCATTCTTATTTGAATAAAACATTTTCTGCTAGTGTAGAGAATTTGCGGTAATGCTGGGCTGACACATTAAACCAAATCATTTCTTTATACAAGTACACATACTGTTATATTTTAGCGACAACTCCGTTGAAGTTATTCTATCTCAGAATGATCTGCTGACTGTTTTCTTCAGTTATTCATTCAAATTAGCTGCTTGATAAGTAAGCTCCTAATGAAGTTGCCTCTGTTTCAAGTTGTTGCTGAAGAAACCAACAAGAAAGTAAGCCAGCTAGAATGAAGGGATGATGAGTCAGCAAACAAGTCTGCATAAATATTCCATTCTAAACGCTCGTAATTAAGGCTAGAGGTAAGGTTTACTTCAAAAACCCCTGGTAGCTCCTCGAGGAAAATGCTCCTCAAGTTAATTCAACTGAAATGTAATTATATTTTGGTAAAACCCATTTCTCTTTATACGAGCGAAAAATAATTATCCACTGAAATTAGACAGAGTTTTAATGCTCGTTCGTTTTTCCCAGTTCGCACAAAATCACTTCAATTTGTGTCCAAACATTGAAAGCACACTGACAATATTTAAAACAATATACTAAGATCGGAATTTGGTTTAATGAAAATTAAGCTAAGATTTTTTCAAATGATTTGTAATTTAAGAAGCCAGAAAATAAATCCTGAAAAATTGATCTTAAGTAAAAAATTTCATACAGAACATTGACTTTCACCAATTCATGTGAATTGATCTCTCACACGTTACACAGTACAAAATGTTTTTGTTTATCTATTTATTAATTTACTTTATTTCGCGTACCAACGTCTTCACTCTCAGCGAGTTCGTTATATTGTGATAAAGTTTGCCAAAGTTGCTTGTAAACTCTCATGGTAAACAAATTAAGAGATTCCAATTTATCTTTCCCTTGTTTAAAAGTGGGTTATTTGTATAAAAGCAGAATAAATATGGTTGACCCAAAAGATGGTATTTTGTCTTCAAAATTATTGTCTGAATTTCAAATGTGCCTATCGAATCTTAAGCAATCTTCATTATATAAACATATGTTTGTGAAGATATGTAAAAAAAAACTAATTTCCGACTGTCCTGGCTTTTTAAAGCACTACTAAAAATTCCGTCTTTCATCTTTACTCTGTCAAATAATGGGTCTGCTCGTGGTAGGGTTCCTGTCACGGCAACATCATTATTTTTGATTAGATGGTTACGTCTTTCAAGATGTCCTGATCATTTTAATCTCTCAGTGCGTATAATTTGTGACGTTTTTAAAGTTAAAAACGACGCGTGAGAAGTGACTGAAAAATAAAAACTAAATTTTAACACGTTTCCCTAAAGGGAATTTTGAGGAAAGCTGTTGGCCAGAAAATTCCAAGTAATTTGTTGGTAATATACTTTGGACTGGTTCTTAGTAGTTCTGTGAGAAGTCTGTTAAAAATTAAAAAATTTCTTTAAATTATATAGAGTGGGATAAGAGACAGTTTATCATTTTTTCTGAGAAAGATTATTTATTTTGCCATTTGAACTCTAATTCATTGTCATTTTTCCTAGCCATCTCCAAGCCTGAAAATCAAAGCTATTTCTTTTGAGAATTTCACGTGATCTTTTATTTTAGCTCAGTTATTATTATAACTATAATCGGAGTTTTTCTTATCAGTCTGTTTCCAGTTGGGTTTCCAGTCATAGCACGTGTGATATAGCAGATCTCTCTTCTTAGTGGAAATCAGCTATTGAGACTGTTCTCATAGCGTGATTTTCAAAAACTATCCTCAACTGTCCATCGATCCTACTTGGTGATGGCGAAAGCGAGGGCCCTTCAAAATTATGTGTGTGTGTATCTATTGTATTGCAAATTTCATTTTCTATAAATGTTATTTTGTACACATTTTCTCTATCTCGATAATTACGGGAACATTAGTATTTTTTAGCTTTCGGCCTACTGTAAACCCCCACTTTTAGCCATCCCACTGTTAATAACAAGCCAAAGCAGCTATACCAAATATGTCAACTGATATTCATTATGAGAGACACGTGCAAATACGCTGTGTGATGACGTAATCAATTAAGATTTTAAGTTTTCGACTCAAAAATGTATATTTGATCTATACCATCCTCGATATTTAATAGTTTCGTTCACCACTAAATATTATATTAATATTAATGGCTAAAATCCGGCTCGAAATTGGGGATTTTAGAGGGCGTAGAATCGTAAATACAAAATATCTTCCGTTCTTATAGGCCGGATAAGAAAATTGTCGTAGTTAAACTATTAATGCTCTATAATCGATGTTTTAGACATCTTTTAGGTTTCCACATTTAGTTTACCCCTAGTTATAATCATCGGGTTTATACTTAAACTAGAGAATGAATGGTGAGGTGAGATCACAAGTATGTCAACCAGCACGTGGAAAATATACTTAGTTTACACAACCCCTGCTTGGCAGACTTTGACTAATTATTATTATGTGATTATTGTGGTAGGAAACTATAACAATTGTCTTAATAGTGTAATTGCTTGTCTGTTTCAGTGGAAGTGCGTACGAGGGTCAGTGGCAAAACGGGAAGAGGCACGGCCTTGGAGTGGAGAGCCGGGGTAGGTGGATGTACAGGGGTGAGTGGACACAGGGATTCAAAGGAAGGTACGGAGTGCGGCAATCGAGCACCAGCAACGCCAAGTATGAAGGAACATGGGCCAACGGTCTACAGGACGGCTATGGATCCGAAACATACGCTGATGGCGGTAAGTATCTTTTAACTATACCGATAAAGGAACCTTACTGGCTAAAGTGATTTCAGATTAAGGATATTGAAATCTAAGAAGGGAAGAAAATGAGACATCTGAAAAAATATGTAATACTATACTTCACAATTTATGACACGATCTTATGCCAATTACACTATGACATGTTTAATAAATTATGAGAAACAAGCATAAACCAAAAGGGGCCCTTTAGGGACAACTGATATTGTATATATGTACCACAGCCTGCGGAACGAAGAGACAGGAGTCTAAAGAGTACCCTATTAAATATCTTAGTTATTGATCTTTTTCAAAAAAAAAAATTATAAATATTAGTTCTGAGTACCCTATGAATAACACCAGAGGTTAACCGACTACGGGAAGGTCAATAAAGGTGGGAAATATATATTTATATCGCATCAGACACACACACACACAAATATGGGCGAACTATAGTTTATATATATATATATATATATATATATATATCAGCTTAGTTACCAGGCTTCGCCACGGGATTCATTTGAGGCTGAACGAAGATAGTATTTTTTGTCAAGGCTTTACTTTGCACAATATTTTGACATTCCCCCGTCTCAGTGTTGTGGGTTTGTTAATAATAAAATTATTTGTTATGTTAGGCTTCACTATCCTCAAAATATTTATATTTCCTGTCTCATGTGCATGTAGTTTTTTTTTTATAACGTAATGGACCATATAATTCATAATCATACAAAGTATTCTGTCTTCAAAACCCTTCTTGTCGCTTCATATATTGTTATACGAAAAAAATGTATAAAACAAAAGTTACTCTAAATAACAAAGTAAGCAACTTGTAATGTGGATATTTGGCGAAAAAAACAATACGAAACTACTGATCGCCTCAGAGAATGTTAATATATCCTAAAGTCTAATAGTAATATACTAGTACATACTAAGTTTCAAAAAATTCGGTTCAGCCGTTAATGCGTGAAAAGGTAACAAACAAACAGACACCAAAGCTACAAATTGCAGATATCGTTTCAATGACATGTGAAACGAAAAAGTGTCGTGAAATTTTGAGAAAAAAATCAATGTGCAGACAGTGGTTACAATTTATATATATATATATATATAAATGTGTTGTGGTAAAAATGAATTCAGTCAATGTACTTTTTAGTTTGTTTTCCCATGAATTTTACTGTGTTATCTACTAATTATTTCATTTTATTTACAAAGAAAGAACACAAAAGCTGAAGTTCTGAATAGGTTCTGAAATTAGCTTTGTAACGATACAATACATTTATTGTGTCATTCACGAAATGTATTGGGCTCTGTATGTTTTTCCTTGTAGGCTTAAACTCTTGCTCATTTATGATTAACCGGTGAATTCAAGTGTAAATAAATGTTCATGGTCCAGTAAAATTTCATTTCACCTTTCTGAGGTTGTTAAGTATGAGACAGATGGGGTTTAGGGAGAGAGACAAAGGACGTTAAACATCAAAAACATTTCCACGAATTTGCTTAACAAACATCCCTGGAATTAGAGATATCCCTCTTTATGAATGGCTGGCATCATGGAATTTTATATCAACTTGGTCCAAGTTAATAAAGAATGGACCACTTGCTACCCCCACTCAGCCATCTGTTGCATGAGACTGTTAATATCAATGCCGCATGCAACCTACATCATAATCATAGCTGCCTATCTTGACTCCACTATTTATTTATTCATTTTTATAAAGTTGCTACAGTGGCGATTATCCGTATACAATAAAGAAAAATCAAAGTCATCCTTCAGTAGAAGGAGGTCTACTTCCACTAGAATAGTCGGTGACCAGCTTCTTGTGACTGTATTTAATTTCTTATAAAAAGTAAAAGTTCAACATTTAACGAGTTATGTTTTTAATAGGTAGATAGGGTCTTGTGCGTATTGCAAAATATTAGGCAGAACGAAAGAAAAATTAATTCTGAAACACATAAAGCATGGTTTCTTCATTTTTACAGCTTCTTGTGATCTATGGGCCCGTATATCGCTATCTATCACTTGAGTGGGCGAGTTTTTATATTCTGCTGTATTTTTATATTCCTGTAATCTTCCTTAAAATGTTCAAACTTTTCGAAATAATTTAAAATGAAATGCAGCAAATCATTTTGTTTATGTAATTTATCAGGAGTTCCAGGAAGCCAAGTGTTGTCATGTGTTTGGTTCTTTTTTTCAAACATTTAGTTATTATATTATATTAATTTTCTATAAACTTTTTCTTTGCATTGTTTCTCCAGCTCGTATATTGTACGAGATATTTTGCATTTTTTTGGTATTTAGTCTCCTTTAACCTCCCCCGCCCCTAGTAATGCGATTTTCATTTCGAGCACCAGACATCTTGAGCTCTATTTCATTGTTATAATTAAATTTTAAATCCTCTTGTTAAAGGAAAAATGGTGAAAGATGGAGTCTAATTTGTACCGTGCTCAGTATGTGGGAAATCTGTTTAGTTTACGCTTCCCCGTTTGAGGGAATTTTTAATTTTCTTCAAACAATACATTTTTTAGAAAAGTACTTCCTTTCCAGATTCCAATATTAACGCACTTGTGTGGTTTCATTGTGAATACGACTGAAAGTTCCTCACTGACCTTTTTCCCCCTTCCTCACCTTAATACCCGAATCCCATGGCTGTGAACTATATCAATGAAGTTAGTCATTCCCATACTGCTAACGGGGGTGTAATTTCACACGAACGAGAACGCACCCATTTGCCTCTCTCCTTCAACCACTTCAAAGCCTTCAAACCTTCACTTTCAACTGTAGCTCTACCTGGATTCGTGGAAATCAGAATCTGTGATCGTCCTCGAACAGAACTCCAATGTTGAGCTACTAATCGGGGATGAGGCGAGGTAATTACACCAGTAACCGTTCGTGCGCAGCTAATATGAATATGTCAATTTATAAGCATCCGTATGCATACGCGTAGAAATAAAAAAAAAAATTAAAAATAAGACCACTTATACATATGCAAGTTGATTAAAACTTCGACAACAAAGATTTATTCAAGTGACAGAGCGCTTTCGAGGAATTACATCATCGTGAGTGCCTTAACGTCCTGGATGTTGACTGGGAGGGCCCTAGTATCAAGAATTTTCAGTCAGGTACTGGAGCCCTTTAAGTAAAATATTCAGGAGGTTAGGGCACTGAACATGATGCACGGTGTCGAACGGTCTCTAAAGAGGTCTCTATTGTGAAAGTAAGGCAGTTTTACTCAACATGTAAATTCACTTCCACCTGAAAGAAAACCAACATGGAATACTTATAGAGTATTTTGACCTTAGTAAAATTGTACAGTGTCGGCCAATGCAAACGTTTAAAGTTTTCAAAATGTTTACTCTGAAATGAATGTCATTCTCATCTGAAAATATGAATTTTAACATTCATAAGGTATGGATGATTTTCAATATGTCTGTTATGGGTTTCCCAGTGTAATCATTTGAAGATCACAATGGTAATAATTTCCTGGGAAGCTGACAAAATACTTTTCCGTCACTAAAGTGTCTCTGACAGATTTATAAGTTAGTATATATATTTCACCCAAATGAAAAATGTTTACCGCGTTATTTCTCATTATTTGTTGTTAATCTTGAGAAGAGGCCATGCGACCACTAACCTTCTTTTGGCTCGCGGCAATAGCCTAGTCCTCTTTTCTACATTTAGGACAGTCAGTTAAGCCAATTTACTCATGCCAAAGTATATAAATATACTATTGGAAAGATTGGAAGAATTGTTATTAAATATGGCCATTTAAGGGACTGATACACATATTGTAACTCATCACCTCTCGGTGTAATTAATGTTCCACATGCACCCATGCAGAAAAAGAGGGTTTTACCCTTAAATTCCCTTTTGAATAGGTTAGGTTAGCATTGTTAGCAGATTTCCGTTAAGGGAAATCAGCTATTGAGGTCGTACTCATGACGCGAGTTTTGAAAAATTTCCTCAAATGTCCATCGATCCTACCCAGGAGATGACGAAAATGAGGTCCGTTCAAAATTATATATATATATATATATCTATATATATATATATATATATATATATATATATATATATATATTTGTCTGTTAACGCTCTAGCGGTCGCAATTTTTGTTTAATCGTTACCACACTTCATATTTAAGCGTTTTACGTAAAAAGAGAGATCAAGTTCGTTAATGGCTGAAATCGGACCAGTGGGAGGGGGGTTTAGAGGGGGGATTTTTGAAAATTCAAAATATCTCCGTTACTATACGTCGGATCGAAAAATCTTATAGAATCAATCTTATTGCAAATTAAATTTACTATAAATATTGTTATAAACATTTATTCTCTATCTTGAATATTAACTGAGATATTTGCATTTGTATTCTGCATGTGCTCGGCAGCAGTGGCTATGTTCGGACTTTCCGCCGTGAGCTCTGGCGGCCGTTTTTGTAATTATTCGTCCCTCTCGTGAATAGGTTTAGAGGTTACTTACTACTACAGCTGTTATTAGGCAGATTTCTCTATTGTAAAACTTCACGTGGGAAATCTGCTTAGTTTACGCAGCCCCTGCGTGACGGACTTTTTTTCCTATTTGCACAATTTACTGTTCATTTTATTGCCTGAAAATATTTTATGTTATTTGAGGTCTGTAGAAACAGTATATTACAACTAAATGTACTTGTTCGATAAAGAAAAAAAAAGAGATCCACCCATACTTCTAGTACCATTTTAGCGGATTTCCTTAAGGGAAATCAGCTATTGAGGTCGTACTTATGACTCGAGTTTCGAAAAATTTCTTCAAATGTCCATCGATCCTACCCAGGAGATGACGAAAATGAGGTCATCATTCAAAATTATATATATATATATATATATATATATATATATATATATATATATATATATATTTGTCTGTTAACGCTCTAGCGGTCACAATTTTTGTTTGATCGTTACCAAACTCGAAATTTAATCGTTTTATGTAAAAAGAAAGATCAAGTTTGGTAATGGCTGAAATCGGACCAGTAGGATGGGGGGTTTAGAGGGGAGGATTTTTGAAAATTCGAAATATCTCCGTTATTATGCGTCGGATCGAAAAATCGTATTGAACCAATCTTATTGCAAATTAAATTTACTATAAATATTGTTCTATACATTTATTATCTATCTTGAATATTAACCGAGATATTTGCATTTGTATTGTGTGTATGATCGGCTATGTTCAATGGTCTTGAATATTAATGAATATGGCAGGGGTCGGCTATGTTCGCGACGTTCCGCCGAGAGCTCTGGCGGAAGTTTCCATAATTACTCGTCTCTCTTGAATAGGTTTAGAGATACCTTACTACAACAGTTGTTATTGGGCAGATTTATCTACTGTATAACTTCACGTGGGAAATCTGCTTAGTTTACGCAGCCCCTGCGTGACGGATTGTTTTACTTCTGACCTCGTTCAATAATCATTTTTTCATTTAATACATTGGCATTAATTTCTAATAGAGTGCACAGTTAAAGAGTGCCAACTTTGGGTGCCTATTTTTTTTATTCTTACGAATTCTTAATAATATTCTTAATAGTTCAAACATTTTTGGAATTTGTGATTTAACCTCTCACATCAGATAAGCACGATAAGTGTGAAATGGGTATTTCATATTGAACTTCTACAACGTTTAGGTGTTTTCCAGTATAGTTCACAGTTTAATTCATTATGAAAGGAGAAGATATTTAAATACCTAAAAATCTAAAATTTACTTTCTTCGTAAAGTAAACAACTAATTTCACGTATAAAATACAAAAAGATCTTTTGAGGAAGCCAATATTTATGAGAACAGAGACAGTAATTATTATGTCTCCTTCATGGGGGTTTATTACTTGAGCGCTGGACAAAATTTTGAGGTTTAGACCGCCATCTTCGGAGCTAGTGTATAAGGTTCAAGAAGAGAGACTTTTAGGATCACAAGCGAGAGATAATTATGAATAAAGCGAGGTATGAGGTCATTCATTCTCAATTTCTAGATTGATCGTTATTCGTAGATGATAAATCTACTACGTCAACGTATTATATCAGAATTTGAGTTCTTCAGACTTAAAGGTCATCGGAGCGTCTCTCACAAACAAGTAGAGGTACCTCTTCATGTTTCCTTTGATAAAAGTCAAAGATATTTTTTATAATCTCCAGGTGGTTAGATTTCGTAATTTTTAAACTAATAGTTCTGAGAATAAAAGGAAAGGATATACTCATTGTACTACACATTACCAGGCTTTACTACCATATGTAATGTATGGTTCAAGAAGTGATCATTCACCTTATTCAATGGTCTTTGGTCTTCTGTATTCACAATCACAATGTGTTTGAAATTTTAAACTAATTTTCCGTTGCTTTAAGTCATTTGAGACACCAACTAATTCTTAAGAGATTTCAGCTCTTATTATTGCGTCTATACACAATACTTAACAGTAGTCGTCTTGAGGATTTGTTGAGCCAATTTGAGATCGTCTGGAGAGCTACTTTATCAAAACCAACAATTTTTATGAAATTATAGAAACCATTTCATTGATGGCAAAATAAGAGTATTTTTAGGCAATTTTTCAGAAATTTAATTGTTGCATGTTTTTATTATATACAAAAAAATCTAGTTTTTGGAAATAACAAAAATACACTGGTGATGAATGCTCCTTATTCTGGTTTTGTTATTTTTTTTCTAAAATGAGATGAATGTATAAATAGAAACACCGTAATGGCATTGTTTATGACTGTGTTAGAAAAAGATCATTTGGAAGAAAGATGAGGAATGCCCAGCTGATTTTATTCCAAGAATACTCACTGACCTTAATCATTAATAGATGTTCATTACTTAATTAAACGCACCTGACAGATTCCTTTCCTCTTTTAGTCAGTAGCCAAGCTGCGACAGCTTCTTTCTCATTCTCGTTCCTGTCATTGTCAACATAGTGACGTCCATCTACTGCGATGAGTTCGAAAATATTTCCTGACATCATATAGAAGAGGAAGTTAGTATATTCACTTCATTTAAGCAGATTTTCCTCAAGGTACTCATGACGCGATTTTCTCAAATGTTCATCAATCATACCTAGGAGATGACGAAAATGGTCAAAATTATATATACATATATATTTGTCTGTTACCGGTCTAGTGATCACAAATTTTGTCTTATCTTAATGCAACTCGATATATAAGCGTTTTGCGTAAAACTGAAGATAATATTTTTTAACGGTTATTATACGTCGAAAAATCGTAAAGAACCAATCTTATTGGAAATTAAATTCCCCTTAAATATTGTGATGTACGTATTTTTTTTCTATCATGAGTATTATTTTTTCTTATTAACGTCCTCTTTCTACTATGCTACTGTGGCTGATTGGGACGAGTTGTCTATCGGTTACCACCCTTTTCTAGCCATGGTGGGACTAAGGATTTTATTTAATGAGTTCGTCACTAAATAAATTCTTAATTGCCCAGGCGGGAATAAAACTCACCACTCTAGGTTTGTCATCAGAGAATTAAGGCGTTGGCTTTAATCTCACATAGCTAACCTGAGCTCCATGAGTATTAACCGAGATCTTTGCAATTTTTAGTTTTCAGCCTTCAGAAAAACCACCACTCCTACTCATGTCATATTAACAATAAACATGTAACATATAACATGAATACATTATTGAAAGCTTAAATACCAAATAGTGTTTTCATTGAACTTTTACAGCGGGAAGTACATGCAAATGCGTTGTGTGATGGCGTATGTCATTAGTCAAGATTTTACGTTCTGAAAATGTTTATTTGATCTTTACTAGACCTAACATTTTCATGCCCGCAACGTGGGAAGTCTGCTTAGTTTACGCAGCCACTATTTGGCGATCTTTTACCACTACGCTAAATTTACGTAGTCACACAAAACTAGATCCAAGAATCTTTTTTTGTTTCATACCTCGCTGCATTGGGGATTCGTATGTTTTATTATTCATTGGTGATGAGCATAGCTGGGCAATGATTAATAAGAATTAATAAGTTATTTATTATATATTTACTTTTGCAAATGTGTGAAAGTGAATCCCTAATGTCATGGAGCAGGTGGATGTAGGTTGTGCCATTTTTTAATAAACGAATGAATCTAGAAAGAGATGAAATCAAAACTAAGGCGACTTTGTCATGATACATTTTCTAGTATATATTAATTTTGTGATTGTATGAAAGCATTTCGTTATTGTATTGGCTGCTTTCTGTCAATAGTTCTTGTAAGGCGTATGGGAAGTGCTCATGTCGTTTTAGGAATTCTGTCAGTATCGATCATCGTTGTCAATATGGAAAGTTGAGAATGCGGGTGCCTGTCTGTCGTCAAGTATGAGTGTGTTAATTTAGTGTGCCCGGTGCTAAGTCTCATGATTACTACTTTTCTCTCCAATAATTTCTGAATCTTTTTTCTCAAACGAATTTCTGATGGTCATACGAAAATAGTGTTCTTAATAGTTCGAAGTTTGTTGTCAGGTCTTGCGTAAGCCCAGTTTGGTTTCCCTTGCATCTAAGGTCTTGGTTTATCTTGAGTTCATTTCGAAGAATTAAAGAAACTCTTTAACAATCAATGTGCCTCGTCTTTGATTTTTAACTAATATTCATTTTTTTATCCATCCGTACTATCATTAACATATTTGAATATTTAACAAGTTATTTACCATATATCTGCTAGCAGAAAACTTTATGAAGTTCACAAGAAATAATAAAATACTATCTAAATGGGATCCGCCACCTCCAATCGTAAAATCCTTAGTTCATGCATTAATCATTATTTCATTTAAGTGTTATACTAAGGAATTCACTTATAAATGCATTTTTTCTAAAAGCTCTGAGATAACTCACAATTAAAAATATTTATTGAACATGAAAATAATAAATGAATAATATCATTTCAACGTGCTTACTTAAAATGTATTTAAATCTACGTCAAAATTCCTATTGCTCATGCATGAGTCCATGATTTTTTGTCTAGTTTTTCCAAGTGTATTAAGACCAACGTCTTAACTCACATGGCTAGCCTGAATCTTGAGGATATATATATATATATATATATTTTTTATAGTATTTCGATTTGTTTCTGAGCTGTTAAAAGTTATTGTACAGCTGTAATATGGGAAGTATTAAATCAGAATTATGTTTAACACAAATTTGAATATTTTTTTAGTATCTTACCTCCCCCTCTCTCACTCTTTCTCTCTCTCTATCTCTCTCTCTCTCTCTCTCTCTCTCTCTCTCTCTCTCTCTCTCTCTGACTCTCTCTCTCTCTCACTCTTTCTCTCTCTCTCTCTCTCTCTCTCTCTCACTCACTCTTACGCGTTCTCTCTCACTCTCCTTATTCGTGAGAAAGGAACTCTTCCTTTCCTCCAATGTTGGTTGAACAGACCATTCAATCAATAGCGACTGGTCACGATGATATGAAACATTATTTTATGGCGTGACGGAGAGAATATCGAATCCTTTACAATGGCTATATCATTCGATTACATGTATTTTGATACTTTTTATTGTCTCAAGGCGTAAGACCACAAATATATAATGTACACATGCAATAGTGGCATTGCTTTAACTGAAATTTTATATTTTTCGATATAACAGGAATTTCGTCTTTAAAATGTGTCAGTGTATGTGTTCGGATGTGAGAAAAACAATAGCGGTAAATAAAAGTTTCATTCTTTCAATGAATAGCTGATAATGTCATTCAACATTGGTAATAATTTAGTACAATTTTTATTCAGAGTACGTTCTGGAGGATACGTATAATAAGAACGTTCATGAAGAATAATCGTTATGTAAATTTTATAGAAAGAATATGATGTTTAAGCTGTACGGCATTTCATTAAGAATTGAGTCTACGAGGCAGGTGCAAACAATGAATTGTATTGATTCAGAATAGTCCTGAATTATTTTTTTTCGGGCCTTCATGCCTCTTAGGTCCATATGCCACCTAGTCAGTGGCATTATTTGTAGTGCTTGATCCGAAGGGCTATTGCCAATTTTTTCTAGCCTCTGACCGGTCACATGTTCAAATGTCCTGAGGCCTAAAGCACAACAGAGTTGTCGTTAGGAACCTTAAAAACTGGTAATTATAGCCTCGAAGCATGTAGGAAAAGCTTCACAAATTATCACAATGTTACAAATTAAAACGTACTATTAAGCAACTCGTTCAGCAAGACATCATGTAATACGGTCTAAATAGATCAAAGAATATTATTTATTAATTTCATTCATATATGCATAGCATATATGGGCACTTCGTAAGTTCTAATACAAACAGAAGGTGGAGAGTCTAAGCTGAACTTTCCTAAATGCATATGATTAATAAATATACATAAAGGCTTTTTGTAGAAAGAAATCATAAAATTCTAATTGATAGTGGAAAATGCTAAGTAATCTTATCATTATTGAAATGAAGTGCATTCAGCTGATATAGTTATTTTAGAAGGAATGGATTAGTAATAATTGCTGTGGGTGAAGATTGGATTATCCAAAGGTAAGCCAGAGACGCCACAGACCAACTTTAACAGTAATGCCATGTACTATGTGGTCTCCTTGAAACTTCTTTAATAAGTTTATTAGGAGATATTATACCTGAAGTTATAGTATTTACCACAAATATTCTTAATTTGATTGTTAGATGTTGTAGAAAATTTGAAGAAAGGAGGAAAAGTAAAATATAAGTGCTGGTTACTTGAAGATATGAAATTCTGGAAAATAAGGCCAGTAAATGTAAGATTTGCATAGATAGAGAAATAGTGCTGGTTTTAGCCTTTAAAAGGATCAGAAACTTTAAAAATAGAGTGAGCCTGTTTTGAAACTAAGCCCCTCGATCGTCTCCACAGTGTATAGTGTACTCTTTCGGCTGAAGAGATGTAAAAAAAAATAACAATGTGCAAGAAATATTCTACAATGATGCCACTATCGGTACAGCCATCAATGCTATCTACAAATATTAAAGAACCATTTTTTAACGAAGTTGAGTTGAGGTTAATTTATATGTATACTCTGTAGTGATCACAATTTAAAATTTCTACCCAGAAATGTAACCCATTTATCAGGCTAGTGTCCTTATTGTTAAGACACAAGTTCATAACACACCTACTTCCTTAAATAAGAGTTTTTCAATTACGTGAGTTTTACTCAATTTGTTTGAGTTATTTCTATAAGAGAACGCGCCAGACACATCAGTGTATCTAATCAGATTAGCTGTGAGTATTTTCGGATACGTGACCAAGCTAAAGTTCCGTCCATATCTAAATTCTGTGTTAAATTGCAGTTAAATTTGTAATTCATTACCATAGTCATGACTATTTGATGGGTATTATCCTCAGGCATTCATAATCATCCATTATTTAGGTCTGGCCTCTAAATTTCTCGCCCTTTTAAAAGAAGTTAATTCATTTATGCGCAGACATATCTCAACGAAATTTCGCATTCAATGCCATGACAAACTACTTAAAGTATATTATGCATTCAAATTTGCAAATGTCATCCACAGTCTTTCTTAGCCTAGGATAGAAGAATAATCTGTAAAAAAATGAATCTAATTAGTCTCTCATTAAATATATATTACAATTAAACATTAAACCTTAATATTTCTTAAATATGTCCCACATACTATAATCCCGAAAAAATGGAAATTAATAATTTCAAACCTTAAAAACTTAAATAATCTTTTTGAATATACGTCTAATTCTGTTATATATGTATTTTGCATCGCCTAATTTCACTAAAACCACTTCCGAAATTATATATTTCATCACGAAAAATGCGAACCAATGTATTGATAATTTAGTTTATAAAATACCAATGAATTTTATCTTCCTCGTGAAAAGGAGAGCTTCAATATCTTTCTCCTTTTATTAATCTATAGAAAAATGTTCCTAATTACATTTTAGCTGAGTTGAGGAGGGCCGTAGAGATAGGCCGCCATGCGAGGATATTCACCTCGTTCGCACTAAAAATGAAACACTAAGAGGGTATAATGTGCAGCTGTTAGGAGCGCCATTAGTGTTTATGACTATACTAAACCTGCTCCGGCTGCCATCAAGATCACTGTAAATATAGAAAAAAAGATAGAGGAAAATCCAGAGTGCAATTAAGTCTTGCCGAACGCGGGAATTATTTTAGGCATTACAGTTTTTAATTTAATTGCTTTTGCTGTTAGAATCCATAGACATTCATCACATTAATAGAGGTACATTTTACATACACAATTATTACAACTTGGCAATTCACCTAATTTTATCGGGTTCGGAAATGCTAGGAGATTTAATTTTGAATTATTCATAAAATAATTTTTATTTACCTCCTATTTAAAAAAGTTTAACCAGGGCACAAAAATATTTCAGCAGACTTGGTTCGTTTGGACCATATTTTAAATATTTCACCTTGTAATCATTTGAGCCCTATTCGAATGATTTTTCTACTCCCCATATAAATAAAAGTTCATGCTAGGGCTTTATTTGTAAAATACGACATTTTCTTTTAAATTGGATTCTTTTAAACCCACTTATGTCAAACCGGTATACAAACGAATTTTATTCTAAATGGAGATAATGAGAAATTCACTTAAACAAAAGAAAATGACTCGTCTTTAAATGATGTAGTCAAAAACTGTAAATAAGTGGTGTAACCAAAATCCACTTGTGTTACTCAGATCAATGAACCATTTCAATTATCTCCGCAAAATAAATCTTTTTTTGCATATTTCCCTAAAGGGCAGTTGACGCTAATTTCAGGCTTATTTTATATTATATTTACACTATTTTATATATAATTACCGAAAAAGATTTCACATGACATTGGTGAGAATATGCCGAAAATTATCTGCTCCAAATTCAAAATTGAATCTTCATCTGAACCCTAAACTCCTTTGATTGGTTTAAAAGTTCCAGAAGAAAATATGGATCATTTTCAAGTAATATAAGTATTAGATTCACTAATTTGTCTGTCAAGATGATAATATTAAGCTCAATAAAACAGGAGAAAAACAATCTGACATGGAAAAATTTGAATATAAAATTCCGACAACATAACTGGAAAAGACCCATATTTATATCATTGAGTCAATGCCTGCTGCACATAGATTTTTATTTCAGAAGACAAAATGAAAACAAAAAATATAATGTCCTGAAGTATGTCTGGTTTAGAGGAGGAAGGTTATTGGTGAGGCAGGTGGATAATTTAAACAAGAATAAAATAGTATCAGAAGCTGATTTAAATAATCTAAAGAAATTACAGCTCTACGAAACTGATTCAGAAGAATTTAACATTACTGCAACGAATTCTTATCAGAGAAAATACAGGACCAAAGCCGGAATATAGATATAATCAAGAGTACTCCATGACTGCCATCTAACGAATTTGCGACGTTTCATAAGAACTCTTTTTGGAATGTGACAGATTATAATAACTTATTATAATGTGGTCATCATTATTAGTTTTTTTAATATAACCATCATTTATGATCCATATTTTTTTTATAAGTTATGAATTGTTTCCTTCATTCATTTTCAATATACATGTAATTTTTAAAAAAAAAAAAAAATGTTTTTTTTCTGCGTTTATTATTATTTTTTTTTTATGGCAATTGATAACATCTCTACTAGAATCGTTTTACTAATTCTATATTTTAGTTAATGAATATCGGTAAGATTTTGTCTGCTTCATTGTCTAGTTTATTTATTGTTGCCTCGAAATAGAGAAGCGACTCCAAGCTCAACCCTCTCCCACCCCCACTATATATCGGATGGTCGGGCTCCAGTAGTTATCAATTTGAGATCTAATTTATACTAATAATTTTTGTCTATATGTTAACAAAAAAAAAAAAAAGAAAGTAAAATGCAGTTTCCTGTCTTTATGGATGGTTTTGATTTTCGATGGTTTTTTTGGTCGATTATTATTCTTTTTTATGATACTATAGTAAGAGTAGTCACTAAACAAACTAAATTTCACTAACCAAATTAATTTTAGGCTAAATATGTGGTGGACCATCAATAAAATCTCTAATTAAATGGCAACATTCAGATAGAGCAATGCTCTTTGTGAAGTTTCATTTCAAAGTAAAATTAAGTTTGTAAAGTGAAATTTGCTCTTGCTAAGTAATATTAATATAAATTTACTTTAGTAAATTCGAAGAAGTAAAAACTTGGTTTGAATACTTAACATCGCAAATTAGTTAATGAGATTTAGTTTTTTGAGTTCCATAAATACCTACCCTAACACCATTTAGGTACCTCGGTGCACAAATTAAGAATGCCTTGTGGCAAATCTTTCAATGTGCCTACATTTACTGACAGACTGCATCCAACGAAAAAGCTTCACATACCCTTCGATTTGACAGAACTATTAACTGACAGCAAATACTAACATATAAACCCTTACAAGTAAATATAGTATAAAATAGAATAGGTCTTAAAAAGATTTAAAAGGGATAACTTTTATTATATTTATTTGAACAAAGCACGGATATGAGAAACACTCAGATATTTAAGAAATATTTTCCATAATATATAAATAAAATATAACTAAGCTGTACATGAAGGAATAAATATATTATTCTAACAGAGATCTTGCCAATCACCATCGATGTGGGGAACAAACCAAATAAATAAAATAAAAAAATCTTTCAATCCCATAAGGCGATTTTTGTCGTTATTTATGGTAGTATTGTGATCAAACACAATTAATTATGGAATTAAATATAGAATTCGAGACAATGTACCTATAATATCTTAACACAAGACAATATTTTTCTTCACAGTACCCATCTAATGAAAGATAATTTGGATGTTATCCAGAAAATGTAGGAAAAATGACTACCACGCTTGGTCATATGTCTGAAAAATGTCATGGTTATCCCAAACGTTATTGACATCGGGATGATCTTGGTGAGATTATCAAATTGATTTCTTTCATGCACAATCTCCGACTCTCCTTCCCGAAAGAGCGTCTTATATTTTATATTGTCGAAATTTCTTTTAGCACTAGACTTGTACACCATTCAGTTCGAAAGTACTTTTATACGATGACGTTAGGACCATATTATAACATTTACATAGACATTCATCTTTTATATTATAATCAAGTATCACTGGAAAAAAAATAACAATCCATCACTGTTTATTATTACTATATATATGTAACTTTGCAGGCCTTGACAAAGGTAATAAATTGCACGAAAACTTCAAGCTGAAGTAGTTTCATTTCAACCAATGTGACCGTTATCATAAGGATAATTATCAAATTTATTGGAGATATTGGACATTAGACGCAGAAGCTTCCATCAATTATGACGTCCTATGAAGCAGGAGAACATTCAATGGGCCCAGACTTGCTAAGCCGACTATTTCTTTCTTAACAAATTACAAACTATAAATAAATAATTTGCTTTTTAATAAAATTTGTCATTTCGGCGTTCATTAATTTCAACTAAGCACATGAATATTCTTTATTTTCATTATTTTGTAGGGCTTGGCTGTGATGGATGATGTACCAAGGTTAGAAAGAGTACAGCTTTTCCGCTAAGGCATTCATTAACTATTGTCAAGGCACATTAAGATTCTGCCTATTAAAAACAATCTGTAAATATAAAATGAATAATTAAATAAGCATAGTAATGATAAATACGTTATCCATTTAATACAGTGGAGTTAAAATGAAATTGGAGCTTTTACACAAATGGAAAACAATGGCGGCAAATAAATCATAATAAATTGTTTTTGAACATTACAGCTCATAGTAAAATCAACGTTTACTTAATAATATATAAAATCTCAGCACCAATTGAGAAGGAGGTCAACTAGGTAAACTTTTCAACAATTAGTGGACAAAGAATAACAAATCCGTAGTGAGTAGTTGTATACAAGAAAAAAATTGTATTTGGGAAGATGTTTGGAAACATTTCGCACATCAAAACTTTAGAATTAAACATATAAGCCTCCAACGATGAACGCATTTTCGTAAATATCGTATTTATATAATTTTAACGTAAATATTTGATTTATTTTATTATTAGAGTTCTAAATTATCGCTTTAAAGCATAAAATGTGTAGCCTTAAAAATTGGCCCACGAAAAATGAAATCTTTCATAAGTATTCACTCATTCAGTATTATAATATATGAAAGGAGTTAGTGGATGTAATTGCCAGTTTTTGTCTTTTACCTTTTCTGTCCTTAATAACGTTTTCTTTGAATGGGTACATTGGTGGTGGGTCTTCTATTTAGAATTAATAATTTCAAAAGACTAAAGAAATGAAAGCTATTTGAATTACGCTGAAATAATTATTCTGGAAATATTCTTTTTGTATACTATGCTGCCATAGGTGGAATGAAAGGACGTGTGTGGGTTGTTCTTTCTCTCTTTTAAATGTGTTTCTTTACCCCTCGCTTATTATTACCTGGCACATACCTTGCCTTAATACTATTATAATTATTCCATTAATTGTTAACCAAACTATCAAATAATACCGTGAACGGTGCTTTATTCATAATGGTAAGACAATTATGGTTTATTATGTTATTTTAAAATAGGAAAGCACCCTCAAATAAAATCACATATTAATCAATACTGTTAATTGTAAAGACTTCTTACAAGACTCATGTTTCACGGCAACGGGATGGTATCCTCAGCTGGGTATCATCCATGTTTCGGTGCTGAAGTACAGTGGGTCCAGCACTTTGATTGTCTTAAATAGGGGTGGAGGAATTCCTTAGCCTAAACTTGGCATGCCAAGGTTTATAACGAACAAATTAAGTTTAAGTCCCCGGACTGTGAGCGCACAAGCAGTGGTGACTAGTCTGAAGAAAGCAGCAGGAGAGCTGCTGAAAATTAGTTCAAGTTTCAGTATCACAGAATGTTTGTTAAAGACCGGTAGTTTACACTGGGAAAAGGCAGCCAGATTTGTGCCGAAAATAAGGTGGTGCTTTTGGCAACAGATTGGGATCGCTGAAGTTGATAGCCGTTGCGTGGTTTTGGTGCCGAGTTTAAAGATACTTAGCCTGAAGAAGCCATCAGGAAAACTGTCTAAATTGACTTACTTATTGACAAAGAACAGCTGAGGCTGCCAGTTAAGGAGAAAAAAATAATATTGTATGCTTAGACTTACCAGAATAGCAGTTGAAAACATTCCATACATCCCTGCTCATATGCTAAATATTCAAATAAGCTAGAATAATATATACTCAATTTCACAACCAGGGCGTAAAATAAGCCTGTAAAAAAAATTCAAATCATTGAATTATGAGTGGTTGTTTGGGAGTTTGAAGTCCACAAGTCTATTGCAGCACTTCAGCAAATAAGAATCATGCATCAAACTCTTTTAAGATCAAATAAGTCATCTTCAAAAAATATACTGAGGCACCATCATTACTTTGATTGGAAACATTAATTGTTGGAGAAGCAACTTTGATTTTTTTAAGAAAGCTAATTTCTAACTTACTTATGTTTTATTTCATTCTTGAATTCCACCAAATAAGATCTTTCCTGGTCTTGGATTAAGGAAAACATATCGAAATAATTTTTCCCCAGCAGTAATAATTCTAGGTGATTTTCTAAATCTATAATTATAATATGAATAAGCAATTTTATTAATTTCACAATTTTCGAAATATAATCCTAATATATTTCTGGTGATTATATGCTGATGTAAAGATTACATTATTTTTTTAGAACATGTCATGTAAAATGCACTATAGAAAAAAGTGAAAAATGCGTCGACCATGGGCCTGGCAATTGTTAGTGTACGTACTGTGTGCTATGTTGCCTGTTACTCAGCAGAGAAGTGCGTATATTTAGATCCATTTAAAATTAACAAATGAACAAAGTCAACTTTTTAATAAAAAGTTTCAAGTGAAATTCGCAATAGCTACTTTACCTGATTTTAGGAATTCAGGGCCTGCTTCTAGTATGAATATTTTGATGTAATTGTAGTTTTTAATATGTCATGGTCACATTCAATTCGTCATTCGTGAATGATTAGAAAAGTATAAAAATTACAAGTCGACCTCACTGCTAATATACTATTTATTCTTCTTTATATGCTTACCAAACAGATTCCACCAAAAAGGCTGCAAGTTTCAGTTCTAGGACCAATGCTTTGGCCTTAGTTGGTCATCAACACATTATTATTGTCAAATTAGAAGGTTTCTCGCATACTTACAAACTTAATGCAATTTTTGTAGTAAATGGTAGAAAGCGGAGGACCAAAAAACTAAAAATGTGACAAACATCGTGATGGAATCATGTGAAATTATTACATTAAACCTCAATTTCGCTGAAACCTTCATCTAACTCTCCCTCATTCGTCAAAGTGCGTAACATCATGAGAGAAAATTTAAGACTTTAGTAAAAGTTTTAGATTCATCAATCATTTAAAAGAATTTAAGAGGAAAATCACCCTTCAATATTCTGAAATTGGTTTGCACAGTCTAGAGCTTATAACATAACCACCAAATCATCTTTTGCGAAATTATTTTCTTTCAGATTTCCTTCAATTTATTAAGTTATACAAGCTTCATGAAATTCTCAATGTAAAGATGAAATGTTCCTCCTTGCTAGCATAGTAAGAGGTGTCATCTTAGTAACCAGTGTGTTTCATGACTTCTCCATTTGACATTTGACTCGTTTCGTAGGACAGGACTTGAAATTGGAAATAAATAAAGCCACTTACAATATATAAATAGTGACTCCTGCTGAAGCTGATATAATATTCTTCATCCGCCTCCCCTCTTACAACGTGGTGGATTGTAATGACAGAATACGAAATGCAACAAGATAGGTTAGGCATGGAGGAAGGATCAATCGGACACAGAACCTTACCTATGGTTCTTTCCAAACTTGGAAACGGGATTGGTAGAAAGCCTATTTTGGCTTAATACAAGTTCTTATTGGCTTGAAAATATGAACGGATCGCTCTACAGAATCAAGAGTAGGCCCAATCCAAATTTCCAATGTGGTAATGATCTAAACATGGAATGAATATTATTTCATTTATCACTTAACTTGTTGAAAAAAGGCGGAAATTAGCAATACTTTAATTATACCACACTTAACTTATTTGGATAATTCTAGGCGCTGTTTAATAATTGAAATTAAAATGATAAAATCTGAGCATTCAGTGCATAGCGTCAAACATTCTTAAAATAAAAAGTCCGTCAATAGGGGGCGCATAAACTGAGCAGATTTCCCACATGCTAGAATGACAAAACTACTAATCTCATCTCGCCATATATTCTCTATTTCGAAATAAAAATCCAATGAAATCAATAAATGGATTAATGATGTTTGCGATTTTACTGCCAGTGACTATGCCCATGAGCTCAGTGACACTTTAGTTAAGCTTGGACTGAACAAACGAGTTCTGAATGTTAAAGTTAAATGTTTTCAATAGGATCTACTACAAGTGTTGTTGCAACAGTATGTAGCCTTACCACTACATTGTTAATACAACACAAATACTCATATTTATTAAGAGTTTCTAACTTAAAAGAGTAATATTTATTTTAAGTAATAAGCTTGTGCATGTGCTACCTTAACTCCTAAAATGAGCGACTGTCCTTGTTTAAGTTTGGTTACTTAATTCAGGGCTGTGCTTATAATTATATCTGTGGTAATATGTATAATAGGTTCCCGAACATCCTCAGCAGAGCAAACCAATTTATTTATGAGCCACACTGAGTTTCAAACGTTACTACATGACTAACTAAATAATTGAACATAAGGAAACATGATTAAGTGCAACATTTTGTCAATAGCTGCTCTTATAAAGAATAAATACACCCCACAAGAATTAATTGTTGATGTATTTTACAACAGACTGTCCGTGTGTTTTTGGAACTCAAGAAGTGGAAACATGTAGTTCCTTACAGAGCAATTCATCACTGCTTGAAATATCTCACTGGAGCCAGAGAAGAGAGCTAACGTATACAACTCTAGGTGGATTGCTAAGAATAAAAGACTCCAACCAGTCACGGTATTTCCCTTTGTTTCTCCTTATTTTTGGCATTTTGCCTTCTCTTTTCACCTCAAAAATAATTCACATTCCCATTTTATTAAGTTTGACAAAAGGTGCGTGCGAGCTTGTTCCTGACATGAATATAGAAGTTTGACTATACAATTTAAATTTAAATCTGTTTAAATGCCCAGTAAAAAAAATAACTTACTAAGCCATAATTTTTGTATAACACACATGCGATATCAAACGAAATAAATCTCATAGAGCAATTATGGGGCTCAGGTTAGTCATGTGAGTTCAAGCATTGACCTTAATCTCACCTAGTAAACCTACCAGTTCGATTCTTGCCTGGGCAATGGAAATTATATAGTGACGAAATTCATTAAAGAACATCCTAAGTCCCACCCTGGCTAGAAAAGGGTGGTAACCTGTACATAACCTATCTCAATTAGCCTTCGTTACATCAATTCATTAAAGAACATCCTAAATCCCACCCTGGCTAGAAAAGGGTGGTAACCTGTACATAACCTATCTCAATTAGCCTTCGTTACATCAATTCATTAAAGAACATCCTAAGTCCCACCCTGGCTAGAAAAGGGTGGTAACCTGTACATAACCCATCTCAATTAGCCTTCGTTACATCAATTCATTAAAGAACATCCTAAGTCCCACCCTGGCTAGAAAAGGGTGGTAACCTGTACATAACCTATCTCAATTAGCCTTCGTTACATCAATTCATTAAAGAACATCCTAAAAACCACCCTGGCGAGAAAAGTGTGGTAACCTGTAGATAACCCGCCCCAATTAGCCTTCGTTACATCTATTCATTAAAGAACATCCTAAATCCCACCCTGGCTAGAAAAGGGTGGTAACCTGTACATAACCCATCTCAATTAGCCTTCGTTACATCAATTCATTAAATAACTTCCTAAAATCCCACCCTGGCTAGAAAAGGGTGGTAACCTGTACATAACCTATCTCAATTAGCCTTCGTTACATCAATTCATTAAAGAACATCCTAAATCCCACCCTGGCTAGAAAAGGGTGGTAACCTGTACATAACCTATCTCAATTAGCCTTCGTTACATCAATTCATTAAAGAACATCCTAAATCCCACCCTGGCTAGAAAAGGGTGGTAACCTGTACATAACCCATCTCAATTAGCCTTCGTTACATCAATTCATTAAAGAACATCCTAAGTCCCACCCTGGCTAGAAAAGGGTGGTAACCTGTACATAACCCGTCCCAATTAGCCTTCGTTACATAAAGTGGACGTAATAATAATAATATAGCAATTTAAATAACCCAAGACATATAATATGGAAAATTAATGAGGAAGGACGTCATTCATACAGTGTTTGTTTTCGTTTGTGAAATCCATGTATTATTTTCCAGGAGATTAATAAAAATGGCTGTAGTTAACTTAGAGTTGTTAATTATTTATTTTAATATTCCGGATGCGTAAAACTCACAGAAAATAGACTTCATTTAATAACAATAATAATTTCACTAAAAATATCACATTTGACAAATTATTTTCATTTTCATTATTTAAAAAAGAACATTTAATTAAATGCCCCACATAATTGGAGAAGTAAAAGGAGTGGGATAATAAATAACAAATATCTACGTTATTATGAGTAAGATTGAAAAATCCTAAATAACCTATATTTTTGCAATTGTTTCACTTTTCTAGAAACCTTTAAGGAGTTAGCTTCGCCCTACGTCACTCGTGTGTACTACCTTCCGCTCAGACAGCCAGGTCAAGACTAACCTGGTTGGCTGAATCAGCTGATATAATAGTGGTTATTTAACTCCTAAATCACTCGATTTTCAGATGATTATAATAAAAAATGTGTTCTTCCTTTTAATTGTACAAAATATTTAAGCACTTTAGCAATATTTTAAAACAAGCAAACAAAGTTGTTTTCCATAATTAAAGCATACATAATATACCCAATGAAATACTTCTTATTGCTTGTCAAAAATATAATAGCATGCTAACGTAATTACGTATTACGAAACATCGCACTACCGAAATTAAAACACCATTAGCTTGTGCTATACATTTGACTAGCAATGACGAGGGTAGCATTTCTTGGGCTATATTTAATATATGTTACAATAAGGGGGGAAACATTTTTTCCTTGTATTACGATGAAACTGAATAATGTTCATAGATCTGTTAGCAGATTTCCCTTAAGGCCCATTATTAAGTATTAGCTCATTATTAAGGCCCCTTCGTTTTATGTAGAAAGAAGTAGCAAGTTCGTTAACGGTTGAAATCGGACCAGGGGGACGGGGTTTAGAGGGGGAGGATTTTGAAAATACCAAATATCTCCGTTACTATAAGTTGGATCGAAAAAGTGTATAAGATAAATATTATTGCAAATTAAACGTACTATTATTATTGTTATATACATTTTTTAGCAGATGTAATAAGGAAAATCAGCTATTGAGGTCGTTCTCATGACGCGATTTTCGAAAAATGTCTTCAACTGTCCATCAATCATACACAGGAGATTACAAAAATGAGGTCCGTTCAAAACTATATATATATATATATATATATATATATATGTATGTATGTATTTGTCTGTTAACACTCTAGTGGTCGTAATTTTTGTTTAATCGTCAGCAAACTCGGTATTTAATCCTTTTATGTAAAAAGGAAGATCAAGTTCGTTAACGGCTGAAATCGGGAGGGGGTGGGTTTAGAGGGAGGATTTTCGAAAATTCGAAATATCCCCGTTACTATACGTGGGATCGAAAAATTGTATAGAACCAATATTATTGCAAATAAAATTTACTATAAATATTGTTAAATACATTTATTCTCTATCTTGAATATTAACCAAGATATTTGCATTTTTATTAAGTGTAACGGACGAGCTATGGTTCCCGCCAAAAGCTAGTTCGGCCGTTTCCGTAACTCATCGGCACTCGTTTGGAGATTTCTCTATTGTATAACTTTACGTTGGAAATCTGCTTAGTTTACGCAGCCCCTGCGTGACGGACTTTTTTCTCTATCTTGAATATTAACCCAGATATTTGCCTTTGTATTAAGTGTGTGTGGTCCGCAGAAGTCGGCTATATTCAGGACTTTCCGCCGAATGCTAGTTCGGCCGTTTCGGTAACTGTTCGTCCCTCGTGAATTGGTTTGGAGATTCATTACTGCAACTGTTATTAGTAGGCAGATTTCTCTATTGAAAAACTTCACACGGGAAATTTACTATTAGTTGTAGCGGCCTTGCATGACGGACTTTCACTTGTCAACTAAATTTTGTTATATAAGTTTGACTATGATTCCGATTAAAATCGATTGATTGAAGAGATATTTAATGGATTCATCAGCTGATTTCTGTTAACAAAACATCAATTCTTTTCTTCAGAGTCAATTACTTGCAAGTGAAATAGCGGTGGGAGGTATAGCCGGATGAAGTAAACTCTGAAGAGTCTTCTAGATAAGTGAAAAGTAAATGTGAAGTTTCTGATAAAAATTGCTGACGAACAGAAGTGTCCTTTATTTTTAATCTCTCTCTTGTGAATTGAATAAGTCACATGTTTAATAATACTAATCCGTATTTCATTGGTGTTTTACAGGTAAGAACTATATTTAAAGACATCTTAATGTAAGTAAAATGTTAAAAATCATTAAAGGCCATATTCATTTGAATGTCATTGCTTTTGCTTGAACACTTATGGCACATCTTTCTAAACACATTCCATGATTCAACATCATCTATTTTAAATATAATCACATTTCAATTATATCAAACCTTTTAATATATCTTATATAAAGCCAAAATTATATATCATATTAGACTGTATTTTGTTTACCTCTGAAATTTTGTTGTATTTTATGACTGCAACCAATCCCTGGTTGTAAAACGTTTCGAAATTGTTGTTTCTGGTAAAAAGAGATGAAACATCAGAAACAACCTAATAACATTTTTCGAAAAAACCAAACATGGAAAGGTATAATGTCAGGCATACTCTGATAGATAAACCTTAAAGAACAAATAATAATTTTTGACATTTGTAATAACCTGATGTAGCAGCAATAAAATGACTGGGGTTTAGTTCAGTGCGTCAACATTACTTAATTTCTTATCATATTCATTTTTATAATAATTTACTTCAGACATATATCCTCTCTAATTATAGCTAGCTATCAAAACAACAAACTTTATGCACTCTACTCATATCATATCACTGTTACATTTGAACATTTGTTCACTAATTAGGACATATCAAATCTCCTTTTGCAAGGAGTAGACATCTGAGAAATCAAAAGATACAGAAAAGAACAACATAAAAGGAGCATCAAATATAATAAGGTGAAAAGGCAGCCCTACCCAAACACTCCTTCCATAGAAATCAGCCTTTAAGAAATATCCTTTGAGGGAACCAAGCTCTGGAGGTTGTTCTGACGCGATTTTCCTAAAATTTATCAATTCTCGACGACCAAAAGGAAAGATGACGGATGACAACTATTGAAAATGAAGTCAATTCAAATTTATATATACTAGATATGGTCGGCAAACATAAGGGGGTTTTGAAAAAAGGGTGATCTGGTAATAACCTTATTACTCTTAAAGGAAGTCGGCTAGCGATAAGAAACGTACGAAATTCCAGAGAACCAACTGCTAGGTAGATTTTAGAGCAAGAGGGCATTAAATATAATTACTATTGTATTAAGCTACTGTAGTTTAAGTCTTAATATAAGCCCCTCACAAATGCTGAAGTATCAGTTTACAACTTAATTAAATATTCCACACAAATACTGTAGTAGACAAAACGATGAATGAAAAAAAAAATAATAGTGGCAGACATCCACCAAATAATTTGAGAAAGCATCTAGTTTAAATAATAAAATTAAAGAGATCATAAGACAACAAATAGAATGATATTTACGGTTACCATTACAAAATTATTCGTAAATAAATGAGAAATATAAATAAGAGAATACTGAAAATGTAAACAATAAGGGTTAAAAGGTCATTCAATAAATTTAACGGGAAATGAAATTTATATATTATATTATTTATAATATTAGGCCAAAAAAAGCTTCTCCCAGATTAAAATATTTCCACGTCATAGAGAATTAATCTTGTAATTTTAAAATTGAGTTTTTTCAAAAGAAAAATACTAAAATATATTTGAAAATTATAATTTTGAACTCATGGAAATAAAACACGGCATTTTAAATTTTTGTAAAAATAGTATAATACGTGTCTCCTAGAGTACCTTAATCATTTGTGTGATTTTTCAAAAATATTCTCTTATGTCCATCGATCCTACATAGTACGAGTCGATGACGAAAATGAGGTCCTTTCAAAATTATATATATATATATATATATATATATATATATATATATATATATATATATATATATATAAAATTGTAACCTCTGTCTGTACATTGATTTTTTTCGCGAAATTTCACGATAACTTTTCGTTTCACATGTCATAGACACCATAACTACATTTTGTTTCTTTCGTGTCTGTTTGTTTGTTTATTTGTTTGTTTGTTTGTTACCTTTTCACGCATAAACGGCTGAACCGAATTTTATGAAACTTGGTATGTATATTACTACTAGCCCAACTTAGACTTTAGGCTATATTAATATTCTCTAAGACAAACAGGAGTGGGGGTTATAAGGGAGGCCTGAAATTAAAAATAGCGATATTTCGTTTCCTATTGCTTTTTCAGCAAATATGCACATAACAAAAGTTGTTCATTTTGTAATTTAGAGTAACTTTTGTTATATGCACTTTTGCCGTATACGGAAGTATAAATGAGTTATACTCTAAAAACTATAGCGGGAGTCCACAATTTTATTTGGCACAAAAGACTCAACCGAACTAAATAAAACTCGGTATGTTTATTAGTGTTGACGCCTTGATTTTCATTAGCCATACCAACATTCCTAGGGACGAGCAGGAGTGGGGATTGTAAGGGAGGCCTGAAATTAACAGTAGTGATATTTTGTTTCCTATTGGTTTTTCGAGAAACATGCACATGACAAAAGTTGTTTATTTTGTTATTTTAAGTAACTTTTGTTATATTCACTTTTGTCGTATAGAAAAGTATAAACGAGATTTACACTAAAATCTAAAGCGGGAGCCAACAATTTTGTTGGGCACTAACGATTGAACCGAACTTAGCAAAACGGTGTGTGAATTAGCATTAATTCTTCCATGATTATAAGCTATATTAAAAATTTTAGGTTCAAAGGGGAGTGGGAATTATAAGAGAGGCTGAAATGAATAACTCGCTTTTTATATTTTCTATTTGTTTTTCGGCAAATATTCTATTTGTTATATTTCCAATAGAAATATAAACTATAAGAGCATTTCCATTATTTAATTTGTATAATGTACCTCGATGTTATTGAAACAAATATGTAATATAATAAAAATTAAACGTTAATGGTAATGTCATCATGACAAAAAACAATATGCGTTTAAACTCGATATGATATTTTCAGGGTACCACTTTTATTTAATTCCCTCCGGTCGATAAATTATAAAATAATGTTTTGCATCAATAATATAAGTAGAAGAATGTTGAGAAGTCTCATGCGGGAGCGAAGATGACGGGAGCCTTACCAGTTAATTGAGTTTACTTATTTCCCGTCTGGCATTACTGAAAGCAATTTCCAGTGAGATTCACTATTACAAATATAATCTTACGTGCAAAACTTTGCCTATACTATGTGAGCTCGGATTGGCTTTTGAAAGGATATATGTTCATTATAGATGATATTTAATTGTAATAAATGCTACCCATGATTATGGTTAGAACTATTGAAAAACGGTGAGTCAAAAAGTGTAGAAGGATAGATTAGGAACACATTTTAATTTATCCTTCAAAAATAAAATTTCTATTCTATTAATCCCCAAAAGTTACCCTTCAGGGTTGGCGATTTCGGAAAATCATTACGTCGTGGAGGGAAGTGTAATTGTACACATTGAAGTCTTACTATCAAAATACCAGTCGAGAATGATTTCCCGGGCATCGCCGGGTACCTTAGCTTTTGTGATATTCATTTTTGTCTTTTAACAATGTATACACTATATATATGAGATATACACTATAAACTAAAGCGGGAGTCAACTATTTTATTGGGCGCTAACGATTGAACCGAACTTAACAAAACTCGGTATGTCAATTAGCATTAATACTTCTATGATTATAAGCTATATAAAAATCTTAAGGTTAGAACGGGAGTGGGGCTTATAAGGGAGACCTGAAATAAAAATTCGCGATATTTCGTTGTCTATTTAGTTTCGTCAAACGGGCACCTAACAAATGTTGTTTAGTTTGTGATTTAGAGTAAGTGCTGTTTTATACATTTTTTCGAGACCAATGTAGGAAGCAAATAAGTTGCGTCTGATAGTGATATGCTCATCAAGTCTTTCCAATATGAACTACCAGGTACCTCACATGGAAAAATGAATTCAAATCTATGTTAATATTTTGACCTTAATAATTCAAAGCTATGCGTAATGAGGACGGGAAATATGACAATATGGAGGACAGTGAAGTCTTACTTAATTTTATTATTAAAAAAATCCAATGCAACGACGGGTATAATCCTAAACACTGGGACGGGCAAATGTCAAAATATTGCGCAAAGTAATGCCTTGCCAAAAAAATACCATCACCATTCAGCCTCAAATGAATTCCCGGGCGAAGCCAGGTATCTGAGCTAGCCATATATACACATATATATATATATATATATATATATATACACACACACATATATATATATATATATATATACACACACATATATATATATATATATATATATATATATATATATATATATATATTTGTCTGTTACCGCACTAGCGGTCCCAATTCTTGTTTGGTTGTAAGCAAACTTGATATATAAGCGTTTCATGCAAAACTAAAGGCCAAGTTCGTTAATGGCTGAAAAAAAACAGGGGTTTGGAGGGGGGATTTCAAAGGTTCGAACTTTTTCTGTTATTGTACGTCGATTCAAAAAATTATATGGAACCCACCATATTGCAAATAAAATTTACTATAAATATTGTTAAATACATTATCGTTAATATAAACGGAGAAATTTGATATTTTTAGTTTTCAACGTTCAGTAAACCCCCACTCCGGCTCATGGCATACTAGAAATAAGCTGTTATATTGCGTAACACTTAATTCCAAGCTTAAATACCAAATATTGTTTCCTTTGAACTTTTATTGTGTGAGATACATGCTAATACGTTGAGCGATGGAGTCAACAATTACGATTTGAGAACTAGAATCAAAAATATGTATTTGTTCCAAACCCAACTTGATATATACATTTAACTGTTTCGTTCAACACTAAGGATCGTTTTAGCTAATGGTTGAAATCAGAGGTGGAATAAGGGGGCTAGATGGGGAATTTGGAAAATTCTAAATATCGCAGTTATTTCGAGTCATATCGCAGGATGTTATAGAACAAATCTTGAGCTATTGGTGCTTTACAATTGTTGTTCTATATTTTTTGTCGGAACTCAAGTGTTAAGCGAGTTATATGTTCTTTCTTGTTTTACAACCCCCTCCCACTCAACCTTTATCGTACATAGAAATATGTAGAATATGTGGTGAGATGAGATCACAAGCCTGTTCTTGGGAAATCTGCTTAGTTATCAACGTGACGGACGTTTTATAATTTCTGCGTAATTGAGACGAAATGTGCAGTTATTGGGCGTCTTTGATAAGAACCACTCGAACACTCTCCCAGCATCCTTTCACCGTCTCCATTAACTTCAGACCAGTAGCCACTCTTGGTACCTTAGTCGTTGCGCCGATAAGCGCTCGTCCCCAATAATGTTAATTTATTGAGTGCTCTTAAGTCTAAATATACCATTCCTCCTAGTGTCCTCATCAAAAGTTACGTCTAGGGAACATACGCTCTTCTGACATCACAAACATTAACATTTATTTCCATTATAATCCCTTCCTTTTTTCCTCTCATTGTCATTTCTTTAAGTAGCTGTAGCCTGTTACTCTGATCATTTTTAGTTTATAATTGTTATTATCAATAAAACTGTCTTTTAAAAAGGTTTCCACTCTTACTTTATACTTAACTGGCGCCCGAACAAAGACTTAGCAGAAGTTTTCATTTTCAAGTGTAATCAATTTCCCACAATTTTGAAAACTATAGATTTTAATTCTTAACTGCTTATTACCCAAAGTATAGTGAAGCCTAGCACTTTTACTCGTGGTCTATTTCCCAAGTCCCCCCAATTACATTGAAGCAGACGACAGCCTGGAGCAGCAAGAAGGAATCTGGAGGAGCAGAGGAAGCAGGACTTCAACATTGTCATTAGATTCATCTTCGCAGCTGGTGGAAGACCCAGGGGAACAATATCACTACAATAGTGAATCAAACAGGCTTCATCGCCAAACTACAGCCAACAGAAGCACAAGAAAGCGAAACTGGCTTCTTCATCATCGCTTCATCTTACTTCGCCGCAGACGGTTTCAGGCTAAGGAGGGAGGAGTTACGTCTAGGGAGCATACGCTTTTCTTACATCACAAACATTAGCATTTATTTCCCTTATAATACCTTTTTTCCTATCCTTGTCATTTCCCCAGTAGCTGTAGCCTGTTACTCTGGTGATTTTAAGTTCGTAATTATTATCAATTAAAGTGCTTAATAAAAAGGCTTTCACGCTTACTTTAAACTTAACTGGCGCCCGAACAGCGACATGGCAGAAGTTTTCATGTCAAGTGTGGTCAATTTCCCACAATTTTGAAAACTTTGGATTTTAATTCTTAACTGCTTATTACCCAAAGTTTAGTGGAGCCTAATAATTTTACTAGTAATTAATTTCCCAAGTCCCCCAACTAAATTGAAGCAGAGGACAGCCTGGAGCAGCAAGAAGGAATCTGAAGGAGCAGAAGCTCAGGACTTCAACATCATCATCAAATTCATCTTCTCAGCTGGAGAAAGACCCAAAGGAACAACATCACTACAGTAGTAAATCAAACAGGCTTCATCACTAGACATCATTAGACGTAAAGAGAAGTGACAGAATGGTACGAAATAAAATAAAGTAGAAATTCAATTTGTCTACTACATTCTTTGTAAATTTCGACGACAAACTGTTTTAAAGTGTTTTGAATTTTACACTCTGATTATCCCCAAGATCAAACTATGAATATTCTGATCAAAGAATGAACATCTTACTATTTTTGATAAAGTTAGCTTTATTTGTTATTGCTTCTAGTGAGAAGAAGGCTATTTCGATGAATAAGTGTGTAAAAGCGGTGCTTCGGTCCGCTTAGCATGCCCGATCAATGCTCCCATAATATGCCCCCTACCGTGAATACTAAACTTACACCATGTACGTGCATTACAGGTTTAGCCTAGTTATCCATCTATTTCCTATGGAATATTTAGGTTACACATAATTTATGTATGCATGCTGTGCTGAGGTTTGTTTCCCAAAAGAAAGATATGTAATAAGATGTAAAAGTCATAATTAAACAAAGCTAGGAAATTAACACAACAAAAGTATTCTATTGATAATACCAAAAATCTCATAAGTAGAAAAGCACTATCAAAGTGGGATGGGCAGAAAGAAATATAACTCAAGCAAGTGTGGACAATTCTATCTGCACAGTCAGAAAAAGAAAAAAAAAGTGAACATTCTATTAAGTCCTATATCTTCTATTTTCTACAAAATTCAATTTGTAGGAAATAGAAGATATAAAGTACCTGTAGTAACTCGAAGATAAAAACTGGTAAAAACGTATTCAAATCAAGTAATAAGTTGCATATTTTTTTTTTCATATTCCCACCTCTGTCCCCGCTGTAACTTTGGGTTTCCCTATACCAGCGGTCTCCATTTAATAAGAGATATACAATTTTGAATAGATAAATTGGACCAGGTAACTTAGCCTAACTCACAGCTAAGCATAAAAGTGCAACATTTGGGAGATTTAGTTTAATTCCGAAAAGTCCTAGGGGAACCCAAGGCTGCGACTCCTTTGCCTCTGTTCAAAGAAGTGGCAGGAAGAGCCTAACTAACTAGCCTACACACCTAAAGCCTAAATACTAACCTAAACTCACATAAAACTATATATATAATTTACAAATAAATTCATTTTTACTTGGGCAAAGGTCCTGAAGGCTGAAAATCAATCATAATAAGTTGACTAGTAAGCGTGCTGCTGTAATGTTTTCTTCATTAACCTACACGAATATAACTACATGTCTGACATTATGACCATATATAGATTGGGTCAGTCCATGTGGTTTGGAAAAATATTAATTGATAAAACAAAAACTATTCCTATTAATTTTTCTATTCTGAGTGTTTATTTGTAATGAAAAGAACTATTAGAAACTATCTTTGTTACTTTTATTTTATGAAGTTTTGTAGTGTTTTGATTTGAAGATCTCTCTCCAATATGGAGTTCATTAAAATATATGGCTAATGACCTCGAGTGAATTTAATTCTAACAAATGATTATTTTTATCAATGAAAAGAGAGAAATCATACTCTAAATAGGGAATTTATTACTTGTAAGTGTTCCATTGAATTGGTTCGGATGATGGTTCGGTTAATGAAAAGTAAAGTTTGCCGGCAAGTGCCTCGCCCAATTCCCGCACTCGGCAGTTTCCGCTTCAATTTCCTCTTTGAAATCCTGTATTGAAAGTCCGGGTGCAATCAATAATCCATAACTTTACTTCAAGATAGCTATTTTACCTGGTCTCCCCTAATGACATCAAGTTTTTTTCAAAATTAACATTAAAAGTATTAAGTTTATTCACATTTAATTATTAATATTAGAAACATATATATACTCCAAATGTGGCAGTTTTTCTTGTATTGATATTAAGAAGAAACAAATATGAGTGTTCCAAGCATTGTACAATTTAAGATTTATTTGTAGTTATAATCTGTTAATGTATATTTTAATGGCTGACCACCTTTAAAAATATTTGAAGACACCCTGTTTTTAAATAAAACATCTTTTTATAAACACCTTTAAACTTTATTAGGTTTATGATGACAGAGTGATTCAAGAATCTTACTTCTTCAGGGGAGAATTATTGTCTGTAAAAAGAATGTATTACGAAGTATACTTTCCTGAAGGCTTTGCCCTTTACGTATGGTGTGAAATATAATTTTTATCTGAATGTATTAAGTCACTACATACAGTATTTTATTGAAAATATGTAAAAGGACCTTATATAATCATACATTTTTTAAGCTATCTGTATAAATTAACGTTTTTTAATGTTAAATGAAGTCATAATAAAATTACCTTATTTCTATGAAGAAGAAAAAAATACTCTTAATGACATTGAATTATTTTAATCTCTTTCTGTGGGTGGCCGCATCGTTATCATAAACTGTTCTGGAAGTGGCAATGGAAAGTCCTTTTTCGATTTTCAAAGGGCTGGGGATATAGAATGATGAAAAGGGAATAGGCACTCAGGGTCAGCTGGGTGCTTCATGAACGTTGAACATAATTAATTATGTAAATAGACGTATAATCTAATTATTGAAGTGAAATTATCATATTATAAATAGGAATGGAAGTGACGTAACATAAAATGAATTATATTGCAAACAATTAATTAGGCAGATATATAAAATATAGAATTTAAAAAAATATAGTTCAAAGATATATACTTTAATTAAACTGAATTAAAAAATACTAACTTTTATAATAAAACTTTACCACTTCATTTAATAAGTTGTGATATCGCGTTTTTTTTGAGTAGAAATGTGCATAATTTTTAACTGTACAATACTTTATAGAAGTTTGCTGTTTACAAGTCTTACACGTTTATTGTTTAACTGGAATATTTATAGAGAATAAGTTTCTTAAACAACATTTTATAAATATTTACATTAGTAATTCTTCTGCTTCCGAATGGTAATCCTCCCTGTTTATTATTTTGGATTGAAACAAACTTTTTAACCTAACCACTGGGCAATGAATCTTAAGAGAATTCAAGATTTTCTTTAATACGTTCTACTTCTAGTGTTTTAAAATTTTCAAGTAGTTAATAAGCTCTATTCATCGTCATTTCTTCATGAATTCCTGTTGATAAGGTTGGATTATATATATATATATATATATATATATATATATATATATATATAGTTTTTGTGCCAAAGGATTTTATGGAGCAGTTATACTATACAACCATTCTTTAAACATTATTTTTCCTATTTGGCACACATGTTCTAAATTGGCCTTATACTTCATATAATGTACATTCCATGATGTGATGGTAGTCTAGAAGTAAGCTTTGTTTACACAAGACCCAAGCCAATCTCCTCCGAGGCTGACGTTTTTCAGATAGGAATAACTTGGAGGAAAATGTGCTTTTTGAATTTCAGTAAAAATTATTTTTTCATTGCTAGATATCTATGCATGTAAAACTCTTAAGAAATGTAAATAAATTTATTATTTTCCTAACAGCTAGGGCCTAATAAATTCCAATTCATTTTTACATAGCTAGGAAGGGTGTTTCAAAAATGTGCTTAGGACCCTTTTTTGAGAGCTATGTAAACTGATAGCTGATTTTGATAGATTCAACATTAATCTATTCTATAAGCAAGTAAAATTAGTAATTACAATTTAAACATTATCAGCCAGTCCTCTACTCCTAAGAAATGTGTCAAAGACTCCAAAATATGAGGTTTTGGCCAATCTCAGGCCACTTTTGTCCATCACTTTATCACAATATTTGTATATTTAATAAGGCATACTAGCCTGCCGGGGGGCAATGAACGTGGCATGAACTAATATTAAGAGTGCTATCGAAGTGAGGAGTTGAGTATGATGATTGAATAATAATAAATACAATAATTGCTTACAATAAACTACCGAGAACGGCACAAAAGTATGTAGCATGTATCGCGAAGAAGTCCCCCTCCACCTTTATTTCATAAATAAAACGGCTTCTTCATATGATTTAAGTTTTTATTTTCCTCTTTTCATAATCAAAGCTTTTTTCAAATTATTTAGCCTTTCACAAGTAAATAATTCAATTCTGATATTTCGTTTCCAGGTGTAATATATATTTTAAAAGTAAATAATAGTGAAATACAACCCTATAAAAAAATTAAAATGTGTTCATGGAAATCTGTATACCCAAGTTAAAAATAGAATATCCCAGTTCTCTTTTATGAAAATATAAATTCATCTTTTTTTTTGTTTACTTTCCGAGTAGTTTTTAGTTGAAGTTATTATCGTGCAGACATTCAAACAAAAATGATATTTGTGGAATTAAAATAATAAATTTCAGCTATTCTATGTTAGCCCTTTACTCTTAAATCTTTTCATATTAATAAATCATTATTTTTGGTCCTCGCCCAGGGCCGTGTTTCCGCCTTCTGTTACTCATATTAATCACATGGTCCTTTTTAATAGTGGATAAAACTGATAATAATGAATCTGCTTGAAGTACAGCTGATTATGACTGTCTCTAAATCTCAATGACCTCTTGGTCCGATTTCTATTTTGTACATATATCTCGAAATTATAAGTTATGCTGAACTATCCAAAGAAGAATGCTATTCGCCATCTTGATTCTAATTAATTGACGTTGGGATGACATATTATGCGCTCCCACCTGTTCTAGGTTTTATCACGACCAACGATGATGAATAATTATGCCATTATCTTCGGCTAATTTAATATTTTTTTACGAAATGCTTCAAGTTATCTAGAGTTTAAACACTCTCATTAACTTTTATTTCAATAGAAATATTTCTTAAATTATTATTTTTTTTGTTCTTTATAATTCATGTACACAATATATATTAATATCAATGTACTTTATCTCACATGGCAAACCTAGAGTGGCGAGTTCGATTCTCGCCTGGGCAAGGAAATTATTTAGTGACGAAATTCATTAAATAACATCCTAAAATCCCACCCTGGCTAGAAAAGGGCGGTGACCTGTAGATATCCCGGTCCTAATTAGCCTGAGTTGCAAAAAGTGGACGTTAATAAGTAATACTAATAATAATAAATATCAATGTAGATTTACACAAAACGAACTTTTCATTTATTGGTGACTTTTGCAACTTTGCGGAGTAATTATGATCCATTACGAAGTCCAACAGGATGAAAAATGTCATGAATTTATACTTATAGGTTAAATAATTATAAAGATAAATAATAAACGGAGAAACATAACAACGGATAATTATATTTAAAGTATTCTCAAAAAAAAGTAATAATAATTAGGATATAAAATGTCTATAAATGCCATATCATTTGTTTAAAGGCATATACGTGTTTACTAACGTTCCACGATTTTGTTGTTTTGATTCTAAAATAGACTGAATAAGATGTTAATGAGAATATAAATTAGAGAGTGCGAAAATATACCCCCATCTTAATTAAAAGGAAATATAGAGTTTTGAGTGCTTTTTAGAGTGGTATTAGAGTATTCCTCTACATCAAACCAAACATGTTTTCCGGGATCCAGGATATGAGAGCCACGTAATTTTCTATGACGCCTCTTAATAGCTCCTATTTTCCACCTGCATTATTTAGTTCTCTTTATCACATTAAATATACGGGTGCTGTTGAAAAAATATAAATGAATTATACATTTTTAAATAACGAAGTATAATTTACATAAGGTTAAGAACGCAATGAGTCCCACCAACGCTCAGTGTACTGGGTAGCCTACTCTAAACTACAGTTTTATTACGTATAAAGTCACAAAATGAATAACCAGTGTGTGTCAGGGGACGTTTTAACATCCATTTTTCTTATCCATTTATCAATTTTTTAAGAAATAAAAGAAAGTAATAACAAACAATTTAATCGTTAGTTACATTAAACATTAAGTAACATTCAGTATGTTTCCAAGTATTAAAATACACTGTGGAAGGTTAAAAAATCCATTCCAACCTCACAACACATGTACATTTTCTATTTTAAGTCAATATTGAGTGACAAAGCAAATAGTGTGTTTGCTTACAGTGATGGCTCAAAGACGGTAAATGGTACAGAATCAGCTGTGTAAATTTGCTCCAATAATTACCAGTTAAAATTGACATCGGTATGTGGCTGTTACATTGCTAAGCTGCACCATCCTATTAGTTTTATCAAGAATTCAAAGCTGCCAAAATGAAATAGTAATGTGCACTGATTCATTGAGCTCACTACATTCACTCAACAGCATTTACTTGTCAAATCCTTTGGCTGTAAATATTTTTGAGGAACCTCATAGACTACAATCTACCAACACACACTTTACTCTTTTATGTTACCAGGAAATATAAACATTAAGGAAAATACAGACGTCGACATATTAGCAATAGGTACAGTAGACATGCCAGACATTGACATAAACTCTACAGACAACCAAGATGTATTTAGCCGAATGCACTAAGGCTCTACAAGAGCAGTGGCAGCCATATTGGGATAAGACATATGGCAATAAACTAAGACAAATTAAACAAACAGTCCAGAAATGGCCATGAAGCAACAGGAGCAAATGGAGAGAGAAAGTTGTGCTAACCAGACAGCGTATTGGCCATTCTTTACCGACTTACAGACAATTAATGACTAACAAAGACTCACCGACTTGTAGACTTTGCAACAAAACTTTGACTGTACATCACATATTGACTGGCAGCCGTCGAAGAGACCATATAGACATTCCACATGACTTGCAGGAACTTTTGACTGATAACATTGACCTTTCTCTTTCTTCTATACTTATATTTTCATTTATATTATTTTTATTACCCTGATGTTTTCATACATAACATCTTTTCCTACATATATACTAGTATGCCAATGATTTTTTTCTGTAAACACCGTACAACATTTTTCGTTTCTTTCACCCTTTCTTTGTTATTTGTTTTTATTGTTGCCTTATTGAGGCCACCTATTTAATGAGTGAATCGCCAGCGTTGCGGAACTCATTTAAATAAATAAGTAAATACATTTCTTAATTGTAGACATAGCCCTAAGTTCCGAATGCTGGCCATAAAATTAGGGTTATTCTATGTGAGTTTTCTGTATTGGTCTGACAAGTACAACGAATCACGGATAATTCTGGCGGAGAAAAAATTGTGACAAATAAAAGTAACAAATACCCAATGGTGGGGTTTATCTCCCAACAGAATGTCGAGGTGGAGCACAGAATTTAAAAATACAAATTAAATATTTAAATTTCCTAGTAAAAATTCAAAATAAATAAAGCCCAGGTCCTTTCCTTTAAGAATTAATAGAAAATAACCAAAGTGAATCTCTTGATTAAGCATTATTGTATCCATTACATAACCACTACTTTCCATTATCTGAGTGCATACCATTCTTAAGATCAAGCCATAACTCATGAAGAAATTTTCTCAAAAAATTACTTCAGTGCTAAAAAAAAAAAAAAAAAAATCAACTTTAACCCTTGAAAATATTTAGCAGTGCAACATTTAATGGAAGGAATTTTCTCTCCAGCCTTTAACCCGTACCTCCATTTTTCTGTTGAAAATTGGTTTATTTGTTATTTTTCATTTGTTTTTGTTCATTTTACAATATCAATTATCAGTTGTTTATCCATGGTTTAGTCCAGAACAAAAATACATTCAAAAACTTATTTACCAAAACAATGACATTATTGGCGATTTTTCAAAGGTTTCAAAACCCAGAAACTAATTGTGATATAAATTGAGAAATCTCCGGAATTAATTTTTTTTATTAATAATTATTTCATTATCTCTGGAATATGCTGGATGGTAGAGGAACAAATGTATAAGGATCAATAAGAAGGCCAAGTCCTCTACTGGTTTTTAATATAATGCAGAGTGCACTTTCGGAGTCAACGCTCCATCCTCAGTGCCTGATTAAAGCTGCGTTGCCTGGACCAGTCGCGACAGTCGCCCGGCAGTCGTGGTCCAGGCAACGCAGCTTTAATCAGGCACTGAGGATGGAGCGTTGACTCCGAAAGTGCACTCTGCATTATATTAAAAACCAGTAGAGGACTTGGCCTTCTTATTGATCCTTATAATTATTTCATTATTATTCTTTGCTGTTATTTTTAAGGTCTCTTTTTCTATTATGGTTAATTGAAATGGGTTATATATAGATTACCACTCTATTCTACAAAGGGTTAGACTTAAGGATTATATTGAATGGGTTCATCACTACATGAATTCCCATTGGTAACTCAAGACTTTAGGTTCATTATTAATTAAAATAATAAAAACAATATTTGTTAAACATCATTCATATTTATTGTTTATGTTAATAAAAGGTTTTCCAAATTATGAGTCTAAATTAAAAAACACCTTAAAGTCACTACAGTAATACGTCATTAATAAAACTCTTTTTTTATGTAAGGTTATTATTGTGTTAAGATGAATTTAATGGCAAAACTACTCAATTAATTGCCTACTTTGACTTCTTAGCAGAAGTGAACCGGAAGTTTCTCACAAACCTTTCAACCAGGTGATCTTGCGTTGCAGAGTGATCATTTAAAATAAATATTCAAGACCTCAGTGATTTTTCCAACTCTGAGTCTGTAACTCCTCTGAGCTGGGGTGCAACGATTGACAGAAAACCCAGAGTCTTTCATAAAGGATTCTCAGCAAAATGTAATTCAACAAGGCAGGGAGAAAAAGATGTGTGTTGTGTGGTTAAATGTATCATAGTGGAATTCAACTAAGAATGCTATGTTGATCAGAACAACTAATTCTCACAATGGAGTTCCAACCTCGCATGTAGTTGATGTAAAAATATCCATTTGAAATTCTCGTTAAAATATGGAGTTCATTTTTTACGCTCACTCATATATCTTTATAGTAATATTCAACAACTAAATTTTGTTTCCTGTTTATATAAAAGTCTCTTAAACTCAGGCAGTGGCTGTGTAAACTAAGGAGATTTCCCACGCAGTGGAACTTGATTCTCTGATGATCTCATCTGAACATCTATTTTCTATTTCTTCCGTCGTAAGAAGCCTTGGTAAGAAATTGTTAGTCTGACTTGAAGTGTTTAGTGAATGAAGTAATTCTGTGAAAATTGGTTGAGGATTACAGGTTTGCAAAAGGCTGAAAAAAAAATACAAATAACTCCCTTAATATTCAAGTTAGAGAAAACAGGTCTATGGCTGCTGTAGAAAAGTAGAAAATTAAATTCTAACAACATCGGTTATATGAAATAAGCAGAAAATTAAATTTTAACATTGGTTATATGAAATAAGTAGAAAATTAAATTCTAAAAACATTGGTTATAGGAAATAAGTAGAAAATTAAATTCTAACAACATTGGTTATATGAAATAAGCAGAAAATTAAATTCTAACAACATTGGTTATATGAAATAAGTAGAAAATTAAATTCTAACAACATTGGTTATATGAAATAAGTAGAAAATTAAATTCTAACAACATTGGTTATATGAAATAAGTAGAAAATTAAATTCTAACAACATTGGTTATATGAAATAAGTAGAAAATTAAATTCTAACAACATCGGTTATATGGAATAAGTAGAAAATTAAATTCTAAAAACATTGGTTATAGGAAATAAGTAGAAAATTAAATTTTAACATTGGTTATATGAAATAAGTAGAAAATTAAATTCTAAAAACATTGGTTATAGGAAATAAGTAGAAAATTAAATTCTAACTATATAATTTTTCGATCCGACTAATATTAATCGAATTTACAGAATTTATCGGAATATTTGATTACCCCCCCCCCCTCCAACCCTGTCACAAGACCAATTTATGCCGCTAACTGATATAATCTTTATTTTTCCATGAAACAGTGAAGGAAAAATGTTGCTGATGTCGTTTTAAAAACTCGTTTAGAGAGATGAAAATTCTGATTCCTTTAAATATTTTTATATTCTCCCTTATGTGTATGGACTTGTTTATTGATTACAGTATCATTCATAGTTGTAATTTTTTATAGAGATTAATGTTTAAAATATAGCCAATGAGTAGCCAAGTGTACTTTCCGACAGTGTAAGACAATTTCAACCTTTCACAACTGGTTTGCGCAATGTTCATCTGGCCAGAGTATTCTAGCGGCTCGTAGCTTCCAAGTCTGGTTGAGTCTGCTTGGTATTTGGGGATGGTCGCGAATTAAGCAAATGTTCTAGTCGAGGATGAAGAGTGTGACGGGCAGAGCTGTTTGACCTGGCCCCACCCCGAGCGAAGATTGACTGATATAGTGTGTACATGAGAGGTCCGCAAATACTACAGGGAGCCTCGGGAAGGTCATGACGTCAGAGGGCTAATATCTTGACGAGTGGGGAGGGGATAACGATCGGCTAGTCTGGCCACTAATCGCCTCGAGTACTCGCTGATCGGGTTACTCTCTCTCTCATAATCCATCATCAGAACGGTACCTCTAAGGATCGCTCCCATTCCAATATGGAACCCTATAGCTCATTAGATGAGTAGACTCTCTCAGCTGCAAACATGTAAACTACTCCACAGGCTGGTTCGATGCTGTTTTCATTCAGAAATAGCTTGGTAATTACATAAAGCCCAATTACCATCTGTTTATTACAGTCTGAGTAAAGGTACAACGAACGTTCCGGCTGAAGAGGATAAACGAACATGTTTACAGCAAGTGACCTTTTTCCGTAAATGCATAATGAAGTAAAACTTTTAACAGTCAACAATGATTGATTAGAAAATAAGGAACAGTTAAGTAAAATGATGCACACAAATACGCCTTTCAATAAAATATTCACTTAGCCTCAGAGGAATCTACAAATAAAGGCTAAAGCATTAGCATTCCCAATCGAAACGTGCTTACTGGCTAAAGCTACTTAGATGATAAGATTTCGCAAACACTAGCATTCTTTTAACTCATTTATTGAAAGAAGACACATCCAGGACACTTTCGGATGATAACTTTCGATCTAAGTTGGTGGAAACAAAATTAACAAACCACCAGTAATAAGTAACAAGAGTTCCAAGGAACAGAACAGCTAGTAAACTGAAGCTACCTCAGCATCCCGTTTACATTTATGTCATATCTTGGAAAAAATGAACTTAACCATTTCTCGAACATTGTGTGATGAATATAAACAATAACATGGGGTATACAGCGATATGCTCCATCTAAAAAATGGTTTCATCTACTTTGGTTCCAAATGAACTACGAACTTTTTCAACTAGCATTAAAGGGTTAAACGTATTTTAAACCCACAGTAGATGATGTAAGTTTTATTGGTTAAAAATGTCAATCTTGATGAGAAAATTGGCATAGTGAATGGTTTAACTGATACATCCAGAAATACCGAAGGTGCATCCGTGATAATATCCATCACTATCATTATCATCTCAATTGTAAGATGAATTACAATATTATTATTAGTTTCAAGAGTGAAGTTCTTAATTATTAAACTTAATGATAATCCTATTTTTTTCGAACCTGAAAGACTGAGAAAAGCTTGTGTGTCATAAGTTTATTTTTATGTTTTATTGTATTATAGATTAACACTAATAGATATTGAGTTGAGGATAGCTGTTCTTGTTCTCTTTAGATTCTCTATTAGACTATAACTAAGAAGATGACGAAGATACTCCCGATAAACTTGTCAAGATGAAATGAATTCAAATGGGCAAGGAAATCTCTACTCTTTTATACAGGATTCATATAAACAACGGACATCCTGTTCTTCGCAAACAGAAATGAAGTTTGGAGAAATCCATGTACGGCCTGAGTTAGTCCCAACATTTCGTGGACACCTAACAAATGTCACAAACCTCAAAGAGAAGGTTTTCCACAATTTAATTTTGCCTTTCGAGCGCTACTTCAATTTCTCAACCAGATATCTGCCTCAATTTTATATATATAACACATTCCAAAGTTCTAACAGAAACACTTTGGGGTACGGTAAACCCCAATAGCATCTAAAATTGAATACACTAGGTAAATGATTTAAATTCTGTAATAACCTTGCCATTTCTATTGAGTAGTTCACAGTAGTAAACATGGAAGAATCTTTTTAAAACTTTAATTCGCAATAATATTATACGGGGCTTAAGACATCAAAATTTAAAATATGATAATGCTAAAATTTAAAATAATAAAAGTCGTATATAGCATAAAATAATATTAAAAAATTATTATTTTTTCATTCATATGTAAAGAGTGCGTTATGTTATAACGTCGGTTTCGTGCCAAAAAATAACTACCCTTTATTCGAAAGAAGCAAATTTTCTAAAATGGAAAAATTATTGGGCGTGCTCCATTTCCTTGCGTTCTGAGCGCGGCCTTCTGGGCAGTCAAGGTTTAGAAAAAGAAAAACGGAAGAATTGGTGCTAGAAAAAACGGTCCTTTCAAAAGCTGATGTGCTCTTCCTGAAATGGTAAAGTATTAAGAAAGGAATGTATTCGCCCAAGAAAGCCCCTACGATGTTTTATGCTGGTCAATTTAGTCGCTTCCTCAATCTGAAGAAGTATTTCGGCTTCAGATATTAGACCTTTTTGGCAAGATGGTTCAAGAATGGAGAAACCAAAGATATTGCCCCGGAAGGCAGAAACCACCTTTTTAGTTGATCAGACGTAAGCAAAGCCATGTCTGAACTGTAAAGCTTCTCTCACACTGTCATACGGGTATTAAGTTTCGTACATATTTATGATACATTTAAGCATGTTATCCAATAGGCTACCTCTTCTGGTCTGAATTATATCGTAATAAATATAAACAATATTTAGACAATTTTATTTTCAATCTTGTTCACATGTATGACTGCAAATGTAATTATGCACAATATAGCTATCATTTATTTCGTAAAAAGTTCATGTTTATACCTCCATCCAAAATAGGTAATACTAAAGGCTTCTTCTTCTCATTACATTATGCCCATGAAAGTAGAGTAGAAATGCAATAAGAGAAATGCTCTTTTTCTTAAAATATAGAGCACATTATTATTATTACATTGCTTTCACCAAGATAATAATCATTGGCTCTTCAAGTAAGTATTAATCTAAATATTCACCCCTTCTATTATATTACAATTTAATAAAACACCAATTTCATTTAATTTAAATTTACGGGAGGCCATAGGCCTGGAGAAATACTAGAGCATATAACTGAATTTTATTTTAGTGACAACACCCTACGGTTGTGCTAGAGGTAGTGGACCCTTGTAAGAATATATTTTAATTTGTTTATCATATGAATTATTCCTTGCACTTTTGGTTACTAATTATTTTTTTTGGCTCGCTCCATGAGGAATTCCTTCTTCGATTTAACCCAATTTCTGATGTGTCTGGTCAAGATATAGATAAAGCGGTGGAGCTAAAGATTTGTTTATATGAACTGTAGAGATCTTTTAATAGACTGGCCTTCCTTGCCAATGTATCATAAAATAAATTTAAATCAACAAAGGGTTTTACTACTCATCGAAATACTTTTATAATGTGAAAATACCAATTCTAATATATAAAACAAATATCATTTATGAATTTTCACTTCTCACTGAGTGCTCAAGTTCTTTTTTCCTACATGAAAAGTAGCGTACTGATATTAATAACTACTTTTGTTTTAAAACTTTAGTATTTGTTACCATTTTGCATCAACAGTTATGGGTAGGCTTCTAATGCTAATTAACCAAACTAATACAATGGAATAATACAAAAAAATTACATTTTCCAATTCATGTGACATGTGTAATATTTATATACTTATCTCTTATTATTGTGTTTCGTTTAGTATTCTAACATGGAAATTTATTTTTAAAACAGAGAATTAAAGAGTCGGTTGGAAAAGGGTGCAATAATTGTTTTCTATTAAAAAAGATAAATTAAAACAAATCGGAAAAATAAACACAATATGACGTTTTTTATCAGTAATAAATAACTTACTAACTAATAACCTTTTGATCCATTTTTAAAATTTTAATTTATTAGTCGTTCACTGACAAACTTGAATGAAATGAGAAAATAAAAAGTACTTTATTAGCGTGTTTACGGCCTTTCTTACCTACGTTTGATATTGTTTATTTTATTTAGCATAAACAAACATTAAAATCCCACTAGCCAAAAATCTCCAAAGAATAATCTCTGACCAAAATTCATTATTATGTACATGAATTTTGTCAACTAACAATAACAAGGAATAGATAAATACATGATTTTGTATTTTACTCCTTTTAAACTATAACTGTTGTAGTTCCAATTTGGGGAGTTAAAATACTTAATATATAATTTTACTTGAAAATGTTAAAAGCCTAGTATCAACCAAATAACAACTAGAGCAGTCTGATGGCAGACATAACAGTTATCGATATATCTATATAACTTATGAAAACAATTAGTGGTTCTTCGATTTGGAATAATATGTTAAGTTTATGAAAGATAATTAAGATAGGGAGTTTACTTACAGCTGAAAACTGTAAAATACAAAAGTCCCTTAAATTTAGAGTTGGGAAAGGATTTTTGATTATGCTCGTATTAACGGAGGTATTTAGAATTTTGTTTACTTATCCTGGTCATTAAAGAACTTGTCCGTATTAAAGAACGTCTCTGTATTAAATTTGGTAACATTAAAATGAAAATTGCAGCCACTACATCGTGAAAAATATATTTGAATTAGTTTTTTTACTTTTATTGTATATTTGTAAATATCTTTAAAAAATAATAAATGTTGTAAATTTTAAATGCGTCTGAAGCGCAAAAATGGATCGAACATACAGGATAATAAACTGTCTGCTTTGGATACTGTGAGGTGAAAACAAACAATATATATAAAACAAACAATTTAAGCTGTTCCCTTTTTTGGGGTACCTATCGAGGTCAGCCTCCTTATCTGCCTTAGGTATTTATTCCTATTTTAATTCATATTATATAAGTGTCCTGTATGTTTATATGTGTGTGTATATATATACACACACACACACACATATATATATATATATATATATATATATATATATTCTTTCTTGCATATGTAAAATCGATAGGGATTTGAGGCATTTTCGAAATTTGCATATTACTTCAATGCCAAACTACTTTGAACCGAATGCAATCAAACTTTTAATTTTCTTGAATAGACAAAATGATAGCTTGTCTATCATATAATTGCCAAATATTTCCTCACATTATTTTTCGTATTACATTGGAAATAGTAGCCAACGTAGACTATTCTGTTTGCTTTCAACTTCAAAAAGAATTGTAGATAAGTGTTGCAACTATTAATGTGTTCTAATTGTAATTAGAACATTAAGTCTTTATAATAAAAAAATGTATTTAGCCGTTCAACGATTACAGGTCGCCATCTTAAGAGCTGAATGGTATAATATAATAACAATTGATTAGCCTTAGATGCAAAAAGTGGACGTTAATAAATAATAATAATAATAACAATTGATGCAAGCAATATGATTTTCTCATATGATTTATAACTGTAAAAGCTGAATAAAATTAGCACGACACACACAAGGATAAATTCAGAATATTACTTCAATTTCACAACGAGTATAATTAACATTTGCAATTAGTTTAGAAGATCCAATTATTGCATTCCATCCAAGCTGGTCTTCACTCCAGCCAAACTCAAATAAGAAGTTCCAGCATAATAAAACAATGTACATATACATAAAAAGTTGTTATCAAGGAATATATTTAGTCTTATATATAAAAAAAATCTGATGTCTGCAACACATGACTTACTCCTACTAAATTAAATTAATTTTTTAAATGGACTCCATTTAAAACGATTTCATTTGTCAATAAAGTACGATATTTTTGTTACAATATAAGTATTAAAATGTGTCAAAGTATATAATTAAAAGATATTTTCATGATAAGTAAATATGATTCTATGTATTTTATAATACCTCTAATAGGTGCAATGAGATACATCCGTTTTTCTTTCCTCCATCCTCTGCCTAGAAAATCCCTAAATATGAAATTTCAACAGTCGTTTTGGAGCTATGCGTGATACATACGGACGGCACACCCAAACAAGTTAAAATGGGTTCAGGGAAGGTACAAGCCGAAAATTCTGGGGTTGGAATCTGAAAACCGATAAAACGAAAAGAAAAAAAAACGTAATAAAACACAAGCTCACCATCTTTCCTCTATCGTCAGGGCCACTGAGGGACAAGTGGGCAGTCTGCTCATAATACTTGTGGTTCCACCACACCACAACTGCTGGTTGTAATGAAAAAGGCTTTTTACTTCACATAGGGTGTATATTAGTGCTTAGTACATTCAGAGGTTGTAGCTCAGATCTGTTCTGTCATTTAATTGGAAGAGGCGGTGTAAGTTTTGAGCCTCCGGTACTACTATGCTCTAAGTGCTTTCGTCTTTTTTTGCATAGTCTAGGATAAAAGTCTAGGCGAAGGAGCTTGACTTTTTAATTATAAACAGCTTTCGTATCCAGCACAATACGTCTTCTAGTGATGCCCACCAAAGAGAGACGATTGATAGTAATGTTACTAGTAAACCACCAGTAAATTTATCTAATAAAATCTTAGCCCTTAAAAACACTGGGCTTTTTTCCTCCCTAACCTTGATGGAGGAAGATAATCGCTTTGTGTTAGCAATGAAGTGGTATACGTTGCACAAAAAATCCCCCACTCTCGGACCGGCTTTACAACTAACGAACGCCCTGTCTGACCTATGTACCCTTTTTGGCATGCTCTACAAAACAATTTATAGACTCCTGACCTGTCAAACGTATCCACTGGATCCTTGGCACAGCACAACCAATTCCCTAGCGCCCCCAAAACTCTGAAAGTGACTCCGCCTTCATTGCGAAAAAAAAAGTGGAACCTCTTGTGAATACAATTCCCAAATTTTCTTGATAGTCTTCTCAAATTGCACACCTGAAGAAGATCACAAAATGAGCTTCTTTCCATTTCTTCTCCTGTACATGGTATCAATCAACATATATTTGTAACAATTTTCAAGGACCAGGCGTTTGATGAAATGCAGTTATCGCATGCCGATATCGATAAAATCCTACTTCGATTATATCTAAATTGATTCATCGGCGATGGGCCAATTTAATCCGTATTGTGTGCCTGGGCTTTAGGTTTTCCGTATGTACTATAAACCCTTTATGAGTGATTCCCATTTCTTACGATGTTCAAATTCAAATAATTAACAGCAATGAAACATTGCTTGAAAGCGCTTAGCACTCAATAAATTGTTTTGATGAAGAACGGACTTACATTCTTATAGTCAGCGGGCCTGGCGAACTATAGACTGGAGAATGAGGGACATTAGCTATGACGTGCGGCACTGCACGTGTGCGGGTAACCGTGCAAGGCTAGACGTTGGAGTATGTGGCGAGGAGTCCTGAAATAGTAGTGTCCCTATTTCTGTAGTCCCTAGGTATTTCCTATCTATACCCCTGTCACACTCCTTACCCACTCATCGCTTTCTTAGGGAGTGCTTTCTGGACCCACATGTCACAAGGCATGCAAGGTGCTCCTCTCACGTCCAGCAATAGCTAGTTAGTTTTTGGAGAGAAGGACTTCTGGAAACTTGATGATCTGTAAAAATGAACGGATGAACGTCCAATTCTGAGAATTTTACAAAGATCTTCAGTTTCAGCAGACTTAACATAAGGAAATTCAGCAATGGTTATATCAGTCACGGCGCAACACACATATCGAAATAAATAATTTTTGTTTGATTGTAAACCTCGACACTCGAGTACTTCATGAAAAAATAAAAAGTCCGTCATGCATGGGCTGCGTAAACTAAGCAGATTTCCCACTTGAAGTTTTACAATAGAGAAATTTCACGAGATCCAAGCAGGTAAGGAAACTGCCAAACTAGCTTTTGGCGGGAAAGTCACTCTCGTCCGTTAGCCGCCCAGATTTAATAAAAATGCAAATATCTCGGTTAATATTTAAGATAGAGGATAAATATATATAACAATATTTATAGTAAATTTAATTTGCAATAAGATTGATTCTGCACAATATTTAGATCCGACGTATAGTAACAAAGATATTTCGAATTTTCGAAAATCCTCCCCTCTAAACCCCCCTCCCACTGGTCCGATTTCAGCCGTTAACGATCTTTTTTTTACATAAAACGACTAAATATCGAGCTTGGTAACGATCAAACCAAAATTACGACCGCTAGAGTGGTAACAGACAAATATATACATATATATATCTATATATATCTATATCTATATATATCTATATATATATATATATATATATATATATATAGTTTTGAACGGACCTCGTTTTTGTCATCTACTAGGAAGGATGGATGGACATTTCAAGAAAAATTTCGAAAATTCCGTCATGAGTACGAACTCAATAGCTGATTTCCCTTAAGGAAAATCTCCTAAAATTCATTAATTGCTGGAACAGGAGGAGAGAGTGTTACTGGAGGGTAATACAACAAATCCTAAGTGATTTGAATCGAACGTTTTCATTTAAACTATCTTGTTGAAATTTTAATTTTTACAATTTTTAAACAAAAACGTTTATCTCGCCTTAACCGAGATATTTGTATGTTTTACTTTTAAGACCACTAACCATTGCTACTCATAATTAATATGTTCATTACCAAAAATCCTAAATAACACGAAAATATTGATGGGGCTTATATATGACGTATTACGTTATTCGGACTAAGCGTTTGGGGTGATATGAAAAGAGGTAAAATCATAAATACAAAATATCCTAGTAATAGCAGAAATTGTTGACTCTTGTTCTCATGCGGTCTTCACTTAAAGCAACTGTAACAAAAACATTTCAAGGCCAGCTTACGTATGTACAAATATTTTCATATGTCATATTATTGATACATAATATTGACAAAGAATTATTTGTGTGTAATGGATGGTTAATGCTAGGCGTGAAAGACATTTGATAGATGGAGAACACTGTCAATTCTTCAAAAGTATTTATAACATAAAGCTAGGTGCATTCAGTGGTTTATACAACCACCTTCAAAAAAAACTAAACATGGCAAGAGATACCTCTTTGGACTTTTTTAATATACAAACATCTCATGTCCAATAGAAAAACAATTGGCACCTGAGGGGTCAGCAACCTCTGTTGAGGCTTGAGGGCACCGATCCCAACTCAACAATGCACCTTTAACAACAAAAGCAGGACTGTTTAATATCAAAATGCCCTTATCTTGTGCAATAAACGCCTAAAAATGGGTCCGAGGTTCATGGATTAGTGAGTAACGTCTTAGGGTCACGTCAGGAGTTTTTAAATTCTGAGGGAATCTATGGCGATCTGTTTCTAGAGATTTGAAAAACAATGACCAAAGCTCAGGCACTCGTCTGCTAGGGAGTCATCTAGGTGAAACCCTGGGCCATGTTATTAAGAGTACTGCACAGTAATCTAAGAGAAGACGGGCATATACAAGACCTCGAGGAAGATCAGTACCAAGTCGTCTGCTAGGGAGATAGGGAGTCATCTAGGTGAAGCCCTGGGCCATGTTATTAAGAGTACTGCACAGTAATCTAAGAGAAATAAAGGCATATACAAGACCTCGAGGAAGATCAGCACCAAGTCGTCTGCTAGGAAGATAGGGAGTCGTCTAGGTGAAGCCCTGGGCCATGTTGTTAAGAGTACTGCACAGTAATCTAAGAGAAATAAAGGCATATACAAGACCTCGAGGAAGATCAGCACCAAGTCGTCTTCTAGGGAGATAGGGAGTCATCTAGGTGAAGCCCTGGGCCATGTTGTTAAGAGTACTTCACAGTAATCTAAGAGAAATAAAGGCATATACAAGACCTCGAGGAAGATCAGCACCAAGTCGTCTGCTAGGGAGATAGGGAGTCATCTAGGTGAAGCCCTGGGCCATGTTATTAAGAGTACTGCACAGTAATCTAAGAGAAGACGGGCATATACAAGACCTCGAGGAAGATCAGTACCAAGTCGTCTGCTAGGGAGATAGGGAGTCATCTAGGTGAAACCCTGGGCCATGTTATTAAGAGTATTGCACAGTAATCCAGTACTCCTTGAACTACTGCATTGGAACACAGTATTCTCGGTTGCATCATCAGTATTAATAGAACGTCATTATAAAATATGTTGGAGGTCAAGGCCTCTCTAAATTGCTTGGTGAATATTGGTAAGGTTCCGCTGATGCTTAATTTGTTGTGGTGCAAAAGAATTAAGTTTTGTAAAACGAAACACCTTAATAAAAAGAAAAAGATCATTACAATATAAAGATAAACAAGAATAATATAAAAGAATTATTTTAAAAGAAAAACAAAAATTGGTGTGTCCTGTGGGTTCCAGTATGTTGAATGCAACAAGTGAGACTGTTCTTGTCGGATAACGATACCCTCCGTATGTTATTGCCCTAAATAAAAACAACAAACAGCTTAACTTAGTGTCAATCCATCTAGGCCAAGCGAAAATGATATGTCAATCATACACCAATAATTGTCCATAAATATAGAGATCCATACACAGGAGTATGTTTTTAACTCATTCAAAGAATGATAGTGGTGCACCCACACGCAAATACACTAGCCATTTTTTTTTGGCTAAAGTTAATAGTTAGTTAATAGCTAATTACTGCATCAGAGTAATAACAAACTATAAGGAAAGAAATCATCGGTCTTCTGGTAATTCTCACTATAGATTTTTCACAAAAATATTTAATATTTTTTAAACCTAGAGTGGCGAGTTTTATTCTCGCTAGGGCAAATAGGAATTTATTTAATGACGAACTCATTAAATTAAATCCTTAGTCCCACCCTGGCTAGAAAAGGGTGGTAACCTGTAGATAACCCTTCCCAATTAGCCATGGTAGCATAAAGTGGACGTTAATAAATAAATTAAAAAAAAGTATTTTTTAATGCTTAAGCTAATACCAGTTTTCTTTCGTTCCAAATATACTACTACTATACGCACGCGCGCGCGCGCTCACACACACATACACACACACACACACACACACACTCACACACACACACACAAATAAATATGTGTGTGTGCGTGCCTGCGCGTGCGTTAAAAGCAGACCTACGATTCAGTAGAAAAAAGAATGCTAAGTGACGCACAGGGCGGCTTTCAGTAATCAATGAAAATCTCAGCCACAACTTAAATTTGAAGGATAAGAGAGCAAAGGGAATACAATACGATATAACATTATCGAACATACAGCAGGCGAGAGATAACCTTAGTTTACGCCTGCGAGGCGGCCATTTTAAGTAGTAGTCTTTTTTTCTCATTCATTTCAAGTATTTAGAAGCAATTAAAATGAAAAAAATCCTTTTGGAAATCCAAGAACCTTTTTTTTCTCTTACTATTTAACTAACATAAGTTTTTACTTTCTCTTCTAAGGGAACAAAACGGTAATTTATTTTACTAGATCTCAAGCCAAGAAATTCTTGGCACGAAAAGAATTTAGATTTATGTCTTATGGCTCAATACTTTGGTTTAAAGATATTATAACTAATTATAAATTTCTATTATGCATTGATATCTAATAATATTCGAGATGATATGATTTTGTGAGTCCGTTTATTAGTGAAATTAAAACACGTATTGCAATAAATAGGCAGAATATCCATCAAAGCAAAAAGCTTTGTACTATAGCTCTAGTAAAAATGAAAGGACTTATAGCTCGTACAATGGAATAATGTAACTGCGAAATCGAAGTAAAATTAGATATAGCAAGTTATAATTGTCATTAATACTTGATTTGTCGAATGAAATAAAGTATTATTAACATACCTCTTGGGCATCTTATTCAAACTAATGTTTTAAAAATGCTCACGTTCTTCTATATTAATTTTAATTATTCGGTTTTCGCAGCTTCTGTAAAATTTCAGAAAGTGCAGTTACTCCATTGTTTCACTATCTTTGCGTTACTATAATTTCTAGTTTATAAAAAGGGGAAAAATTGCCACTAAACATTCTTTTCACTGCGTATGAAAAATAATATACTCTTTTAGTTCTAGGCAGCTAACAAAAAGAAAGATATTACAAATAAAGTATTTTTTGGTAGAACAGTATGAATGAATGGTATGTAATTTAAACATAAACTAAATCTGAACAATCAACTGAACTGATAAATTATACGATAACAAATTTGTGGTTTTATCAGCTTAATTTCATTAAGCAATCAATACGGAGATAGCTCGACTTTCTTGCGAAATATTACAATACAAAACACTGAATTTAGAGGAAGTTGTTGGAAAATGTTTTCTAACCATCTTTTGAATAAAAGGGAAGATATTCGATTAGGTATATCGAACCCAAATAAAATATTCACGAGATAGGTGTGTAGAATCCTGGTTAGAGGTAAGCTTGAAGTTTGAAGTCACGCCAATACTGCACAATTGATAAATCTCAGGAAGTTTCCAACAATGTAGGAATCAATTTTTATATGAGTGTCAAAGTTTTTAGTCATCCCACTAGGGCTGTCAGACTGGACTCACTCACTAGACTAATCCTATTACTTTCTGAATCAACAATGACAGCATCAACTCCCTTATAGAAGGACAATGTCGCTAAAACTTTCATTGGCCAATTATCAGAGTGCTCAGCATGTAGTAAACTTCGGAAACACATTTTTCCAATTTTTCCTTCAAGTTTTCCAATTTAGCTTCATTGACGTAGTTGGAGATTTTTTTAACGGTTTGACGATTTTTACTTCTGTTTGTCAGAGTATTTCTTATTTACTTTACACTGAAAATCAAAAAAATCTATCTTGGCACTATTGCCTTTCAGAATAATAAAGCTATTCTGTTGTTCATGGGAGACAAGTTTGGGGTGGAGGTGGTTGTGAGGAATAATTGCACTTCCAAATTATTCAAAGGATTTGGTTTTTTTTTTATTTTTTTTTTTTTTATTTTCATATGATTTCAGGTAAGCTTATCAAATAATATAAACAGTATAGAATAAAAATTAAGTTGAATCAGTGATGTAGAGAATTACAGATTGTAAGTGGTCATGAGATGTAACTACAATTCCCCAGAAAAAGTTTGTTCAAAATTTACAGGTTATAACCTACAATGCAGTAGAGGTAGGTCGTTGTGAAATTTAGAGGTTATAAGCTAAAAAAGTCCGTCACGCAGGGGCTGCGTAAACTAAGCAGATTTCCCACGTGAAGTTTTACAATAGAGAAATCTGCCACATAACAAGTGTGGTAAGTAGTAAGGGATCACTAAACCTATACACGAGGGACGAATAGTTACGAAAACGGCCGCCAGAGCTCTCTTCGGAAAGTACCAAACAGCTCACTCCTGCCGACCAATGCAGAATACAAATGGAAATATCTCGGTTAATATTCAAGATACAGAATAAATGTATAGAACAATATTTATAGTAAATGTAATTTGCAATAAGATTGACTTTATACAATTTTTCGATCTGACTCACAATAACGGAGATATTTTGAATTTTCCGAAAATCCCCCCCTCTAAACCCCCCCCTCCCACTGGTTCAATTTCAGCCATTAACGAACTTGATCTTCCTTTTTACATAAAACGATTAAATTCCGAGACTTGGTAACGATCAAACAAAAATTGCGACCGCTAGAGCGTTAACAGATATATATATATATATATATATATATATATATATATATATATATATATATATATATATATAATTTTGAACGGACCTCATTTTCGTCATCTCCTGGGTAGGATCGATGGACAGTTGAAGAAATTTTTCGAAACTCGCGTCATGAATACGACCTCAATAGCTGATTTCCCTGAAGGGAAATCAAGTTGTAAGCTAAAATGCGGTGGAAATAGGTGGTATGAGATCAACCTACAATTCCTCAGAAATAGATGGTCTTGAAGTTTACATGTTATAACCTACAAAGCAGGAAATATGGGTGGTCGTGAGATTTACATGTTGTAAGCTGAAATGCGGTGGAAATAGGTGGTATGAGATCAACCTACAATTCCTCAGAAATAGACGGTCTTGAAGTTTACAGGTTATAACCTACAAAGCAGGAAATATGGGTGGTCGTGAGATTTACAAGTTGTAAGCTGAAATGCGGTGGAAATAGGCGGTATGAGATCAACCTACAATTCCTCAGAAATAGATGGTCTTGAAGTTTACAGGTTATAACCTACAAAGCAGGAAATATGGGTGGTCGTGAGATTTACAAGTTGTAAGCTGAAATGCGGCGGAAATAGGTGGTATGAGATCAACCTACAATTCCTCAGAAATAGATGGTCTTGAAGTTTACAGGTTATAACCTACAAAGCAGGAAATATGGGTGGTCGTGAGATTCTCAGATTATAAACTGAAACACGGAGAGAATAAAAAATCGTATAAAGTCACTTATGAGTTTCTATTAAGATGACTGTAAACATTGCTGGTAGGAACGATTTCAGCTGATTGGTCAAAATCATATTGCCCTCTAACTTATTAAGTCGCCCAATACACATTTAGTGCTTCAAATAAACAAAAATGTTATCACCAATTACCTCAAATGGAGCAGTCTGCAGAAAGGAAAAGCAGGCTGCTTGCAAATAAAATCGGTAATTCCTTTAATTACTTTCAATAAATATCCAAACGAAATAACTCCACCTAGCCTAGATAATTTTTATGATTTTATTATTTTCATTTAATTCAACACTTGATGGCTTAAATGCTAATTTTAATTGTTTATTATTATTATTATTATTTATTAACGTCCACTTTTTGCAACTTAGGCTAATTGGGACGGGTATTCTACAGGATACCACCCTTTTCTAGCCAGGGTGGGATTTTTTAGGATGTTATTTAATGAATTCCGTCACTTAATAATTTCCTTTGCCCAGGCAAGAATCGAACTCGCCACTGTAAATAATTGTTTATAAACAATAAATAATTGTTTATTTATTCCGTTTTTCACTCTTAACATTGGCAGGTGATAAACGTGATATATTTCGTAAATTTATATAATTCATAAGAATTTCGAGTCTTCAACAAAAGCATTAAGTGTCCCACTTCATATTTGAAGAAATTAATATCCCATTTTTTAAAATCAAAAACGTATATTATATTGATTGTAACTTTTCGTTTAACTTATTTCATGTAGCCATTTTGTCAACACCAATGTCGTTCTATTATCCTTGAAGACCTTACGAAATCTTTAGCCGCGACTTGTGATCAGAATTTTACATAGAGACTGATCAACCTGGAATGGGCTGTTTCCAGTAGATTGACGGGCCTCATTTACCCTGTGTGTCTGTGGACGGGATCCAAGGAATTCATAATCGTTTGTCTACCGGCTTGTATATACTTGAAAGGCTCCTACCTTCCACAATTTAATTTTTTTTAATATTTTGGTCACACCATGGATGGCTAACAGCAATTGTAAATATTGATTGTAAATATTAGTCCAGTAATCACACTTTCATTCTGTTACAGGACATTTTGTAAACTAATGAAAATTAAGAAATTCAAGCCATATATTAATCTAATCGCCATCTCCTTTATATTTCAATTCGTCAACAACCTGTAACACAGATATTGAAAAAATATGTTTTCATTTTTGTCTTACCTTCGGAACAACTAATATCAGTAAGCGCACCATATATTTTTGGAAATTCACATTCCTCTTTAGATTGTGTGCGCTATTAGCAATTTAACTAATAAGACTTGCCTAAATGAATTATGCTTGTGCTTGAAGTCATAGAACACTTGAGTGAGTCGGACCTTTGTTGATTACTCTGTCTAAACCAATGTTAGATTATGTAGCTTATCAAGTGCTCCAGGTTAACCACAAGAGGTACTTTCCCTGTCTGCAACTAGCCTAATAAGATTAGACAAGGGATGGGGGGGGGCCGCCTCAATGCTCTTACCTAAATGAAATTCCCCCCCCCATGTTTCATCGATTTGTTTATTTTTGTATTTAATGTATTTAAATTGCCGTATCAAGTTTCAGAATTTATTTATCTGGATCTTCGCACATGTGGTGTTCTAGATCAAAACTCTTAAGAAAACAAAATCCATTCCTAACGAACTTAACTTAATCGTAAACAAAAAATGATGGCACACAAACCATCACTGGATCCAAACAAGATTTAAAAGGGAAACAATGATTAACAAATTTAATAAAATATTAATGTATCAGGCAAATATTTAAAATCAAACTCACACGGAAGCACGCTAGCCCATTAGAGGGAATAAAACCAATTTTAAAGCTCAAATGTAAATTTAAAATTTTCTGTTTTATCTCTTTAGGTACTTGGTGCGTTTTAAATGTTAAATCATGGTAGGCATGAATGTTCTACTTTCAGTAAGTAAGTCAAGTGATGAGTTCTCTTCAAATAATCTTGTCCATAGTCGTCCTTCAGTGTGTGATTTATTTAAAGAAATACATTAAAATTCACCTTAAACTAATTTTTTTTTTTTAAAAATACGTATTATTAGGAATGTAGTGGTCTTTTAGAAGCCTTTTTAAATGTAGTTCATCTTTCCGAATATATCTCTACTGATAAATTTGTCAAGGCTTATTGTATGCTGCGAACTTTGTTGTCACTTATGTTAATTATTTCAGAATTTGCTAGTCGCCTTCTTCGACAAGTCTCTTCATGTTTGCACTAAGTTTAAGTCGTCAATTTTGCCTAGGTGTCAGCTTCAATGCTTTCTCCATTAGTTTATATATCGGTAGTTTTATCGGTGTTATGCTGTTGTGAAGGCGGATGGTTGAATTATGATTGGGCGAGTACTGTAAATGACTAGATGAATCCATCAAGGTATCACTTAAGAAGAAATTATCGAAATTATGATGTTCATTAAAGTACAGATTTGCTGCATATATGGCCCGAAATTCACCGGAGTTAAACACTTATTTGATGATCATTTTTATGATATATTTTTTGGTGGTAATGAGCGCTGAATCTTAAAATTTAAAATCAGTTATGAATCTACCCGTACAAGTGTGAATGTTTGACCTGACGTGAAGAAAGGATTTGTAGGGTGCTATAATTGAGTTATAAGACAATTTTTAAAATTTGAGATAGTCAATTTAAATGAATAAATTTGGTAAAATGTAAGTTAAGTTTGAAGTTATTTATTCTCCTAGGAAAGTATGTAGGGTTTCTAGCGTAGGTTATTAATTTTAGTAATATGTTTGAGTCGAAATGTTTTCTAAGTTTTGTATATTTCTAAATTACGTGGGAGTATTATAACCTTTAAAAAATACAAAAGCTCTGTGAAACGTTTAAAATCGACACAAACACACATGCATTTAAGCGCAAGTGCGCCTGCATTGTATGTGTAAATTTGAACGGAATTCACTTTCATCTACCTGATATGATGGATGGACATTTGTTGATATTTTTTTTTTTCAAAACTCGCTTCGTGAATACAAATTCAGTAACACATTTTCCCTAAGAGAAATCTACTTAATGTCAACATGCAACACCTGTGAGCTCCCCAAGTGAAATAAAATGTACCCTGAAAAAAGTCTGAACTTCTCTTGCACATAATAAAGGGACCTTTCAAATTGGATTCGCGGTGGATTGATGTGGTTCTATAGGGAAAACATCATTCACACTTCTCTCAGATGTAATTCCTAAATGTAAAATGTTCTTCAGAATTTAATGTCATCTAGAGGGTACATCCTTAATTTCTTTTTTCAGTGAAAATATCACATTTAAATTTTTTGCACATCTTAAAACTTGTTACAGAACACTTTTAATATATAATTGGAACGCATTGAGGCTTTTTGTATCCCAGTGCTTTGGGTTTGATTAATAAGTGATTTATTGGATAAATTCACCTCCTTACAAATCCCTTCATCTTGCGAGAGAGGCGAGTTCTTGGCGTTGATAAGAATGATGTGACTATTTCTTGTTTCACAACAATCTCTACCGAAATGTAACAGATAAGCCGTATTTGCACCCAGCCCACAAAAATCGTTCAGACAAATAGTTGAAACCTGGCTGCTGAGTGTAGAAGGAATTTCTGCGTGTGTTTTTAATTAAATCATGCGATCACAGTTATGTTTGGATAGCGCAGAAATTCGATATACATGTATAGTATCCTTGAGTCTTGTTGAACCTCTGATAGCTGGAAATGCTTTTAGCTATGGAATAAGTAACATAGCGAGCGTCGTAGTTGTTATGATAATATTTTACGAACTAATAAAGATAAAACATTGACATTTTTGAAGATGATAAATCTCGTTCCAGTTAAATGTTTAGATGTCACCCCTTGGGCCACGAACACATTTTAATTATTACTTTTAATCAATATTAATTTACTAATAAACTGTTGCAATAGGTTAAGTTTGGCATCTTAATTCAATCGATTTATGAAAACAATAAACCATCTTAGTTAAATGTTTTTTCTTGCAACGATCAGCAACCTATTTACAGTTTAAATGTAACTATTAACGTACAGCTTAAAAGGTATTATGAACAGCATTAACTCTCACCACCATCAAGCTGATAATCGGACATTGTTCTAATCAAGATTGAGCTATTCAATATTTAGTGTATTAAATCATGGGGGTAAGGTTAGGCATTGAGTTAAGGCGATGGTCTTAATCTCATATAGAAAACCTAGAGAGTAGGTTTCCAGTTCGATTCCCGTAACGGACTCACTAAATGAAATCCTTAGTTTCACCTTAGCTAGTAAAGGGTGTTAATCTGTAGTAACCCTTATTAGCCATAGTAGCATTAAGTGAACGTAAATAAATAAATTTTTAAAAAATCTTTGCAGAGACTTTTTATTTTTGCTGTGTCGGTTATGTTTAATTTCTATAGTCTATTCGAAAATGTCTGATCTCCATAGAATGTTAGTCCGCAGAATCGTCTAGCTATAACTGGTGGATCCTATAATTATAGCTGGTGAATCACCTTGTTGTAGCTGAAGATCCCCTAGATATACCTGGTAGATCCCCTAGTTATAGCTGGCGAATCCTCTTGTTATAGCTGCTGGATCCCCTAGTTATAGCTGGTGGATCCTCTAGTTATAGCTGGTGAATCACCTTGTTGTAGCTGAAGATCCCCTAGATATACCTGGTAGATCCCCTAGTTATAGCTGGCGAATCCTCTTGTTATAGCTGCTGGATCCCCTAGTTATAGCTGCTGGATCCCCTAGTTATAGCTGCTGGATCCCCTAGTTATAGCTGCTGGATCCCCTAGTTATAGCTGCTGGATCCCCTAGTTATAGCTGGTAGATCCCCTAGTTATAGCTGAAGATCCCCTAGTTGTACCTTGTAAATCCCCTAGTTATAGCCGAAGATCCCCTAGTTATAGCTGCTGGATCCCCTAGTTATAGCTGCTGGATCCCCTAGTTATAGCTGGTGAATCACCTTGTTATAGCTGAAGATCCCCTAGATATTCCTGGTAGATCCCCTAGTTATAGGTGGCGAATCCTCTTGTTATAGCTGCTGGATCCCCTAGTTATAGCTGGTGGGTCCTCTAGTTATAGCTGAAGGTCCCCTAGTTGTACCTTGTAAATCCCCTAGTTATAGCCGAAGATCCCCTAGTTATAGCTGCTGGATCCCCTAGTTATAGCTGCTGGATCCCGTAGTTATAGCTGGTAGATCCTCTAGTTATAGCTGAAGATCCTCTAGTTGTACCTTGTAGATCCCCTAGTTATAGCTGGTGGATCCTCTAGTTGTAGCTGGTGGTCCCCCTAGTTATAGCTGGTGGGTCCCTTAACTTTAAAGGAGGCTCCTCTAGTTATAACCGGTGGGCACCCTACTTATAGCTGGTGGATCCTTTAGTTGTAGATGGTGGTCCCCCAAGTTATAGCTGGTGGGTCCCCTAACTTTAGAGGAGGCTCCTCTAGTTATAACCGGTGGGCGCCCTACTTATAGCTAGTGGATCCTTTAGTTGTAGCTGGTGGTCCCCCAAGTTATAGCTAGTGGGTCCCCTAACTTTAGAGGAGGTTCCTCTTTCTTTAGCTCGTGGATTCTGTACTAATAGTTGGTGGAACCCCTAGTTGCAGCTCGTGGATCCAACAGAGGAATCAGGGTCCTGAATAGGGACCCGCAAATGTATCTCACTGGACCATAATGACCCATTTATAATAGTTAATATTTTTTTAAAAAAATTGAAGAAAATCATATTTGACTATATTTGGTTTTAAATAAGTTCTACGTTCGGCTGAAAAAAATGTGAAGCCAATTTGAATATTTTGAGCCTTTAAGAAACAAATGATGCAATAGCTGGGCTAGCATTGGCGTGTTGCACGAAACTGTGAAACTGGAATTTACGATAAACAACTAAGACTCGTTTTCTAAAACCTTATCATTAACAATATTAAGAATTGTTAATATAATGTGAAAGACGTTTTACGTTTTTAATCCTACTCTCGGAATGTACTTTCATTATAATGTTAATTTGTAAAACTTGTGAATTTATAATATGAGTTCCGTTTATTCACATAAGCAAGCGTAGAGAACATATGACTCCATGCGTAACTTACCCAGACAAGAATAGTCTTACAATTCATATGTCTTTATTTTTTTTTTTAAAAAAAAAGATTCTGCTTCAAGATGTTAATTGACAATTACTGTCCCTATACAATTGACCTAAACGGGATAGTTGGAGAGCTTTCATACTGTTTTGTAGCTCAGTTAGCTGCAACGACTGAAATAGATGTCCAAAATGAACGAAACATTTTTTTTTCTCAAATAAAAATAAATTAAATTCTGAAATAAGAATCAATAGCTTGGATAATATATCCAGTAGACCTATGCTGTGCATTTTCATAATAAGCTTAACCAATTATCAAACTAAGAATGGACTTATTTTTGTTAGTTTTCGGAAGGACTTTGGATTCTATTTCCACAGAAACGTTATTGAATGTGAGTTGATTTCTCACCAATACATGAAGCTCGCTCATTCTTCATCGGCTATATGGTCATTTATTTAACTTAATTATGCTTGTTCAATAGGAGTTTTATGACTCTTGTTGTGAGAATCTCTTGATTCAATTAACTCATAAGTCCTTCCCCACCTAAAATCTTATTTCCTTTATAAGGTTTTTGCTTGTTGGTGGTCTGGCAATAGATCACCTTGGTTTCATGTTCATGTCTCACAGACCTTTATGAGTGTTCATGCACTTTAATCCTTAAGATCTGTTTGCAGGAAATGATTTGTCTATGCTTTGGGCTTACAGGAATCTTGAAACTTAAAATTATCCTGCCTAGTTTTTTTAAACTCTGATGGGAAATAGCAATCTTGGCCAATGACCTATGGTAAACTTGGTTTTCTGCCAAGACGCTTCTCAAGGAAACTATGGTTTTACCTCAAAACAGTTGGCGTTATTTAATCTATAAAATCTTCTTTCTGGTCAATTGTTCTGCTCTTTGGACAGGAAAGTGGCTTAACCTCAGTCTCTATGTTGTGAAGGGAAACTAGTAGCTCGTTGAAGAACATCTTTTCAACAATCTTACATTAAACAAATCATAATATTTCAGATCCATAGAAGAGGAACATTTTTATAATTACAGCACGAAATATTACCACTAGGTTATATTGGAATCAGATTTTAATTTTTTACATTTTTATCTTTTAAGGTGTACCATACCAAATAAAATCTACATGCACAATTCCACCTTTTTTGATGAGTTATTCCTCATAAATTAGTGCTCAAATGTAGAATTTATTATGGTCGTGAGGGAAAATAATTATTATTTCATTTCTTGTCAGGAAAATTACAAACTTGCTGAAATTATGTAAAATGTGTGTGTTTTTTTGGGTTTATATACAGATAAAGAAAACAAACACATATACAGGAATACCAAGTATATAACGTTTACGTTAAATGACTTACTTAATATAAATAGACAATTTAATCATTTTAAATCAGTTATTAATGTAATAAAAATTCTATCAATTTTAAAATAATAAATTCTCTTTCTCCTAAACTTGCGATCAACGTTCCTTACAATATGCGAATGTACTGTAACTTTTGAAGCATTTTTAATCAAGGCGGAAATTCTCAAAAGAAATTTTCTTTTAAGAAATTATTGAACATAGTCATCATAATGAGTTGAATAATTTAAAATGTCTAAAGAAGTTGACTGATTTGTTTCTTGAATGGTTCCGAGTCGTAATTTTATGATTCTTTTCTTTTTCAGGTAAGAAACTCTCCAAGTTGAAGTCGATTGAAAAATAATTAACGTAAGTAAATTACAATGAAATCTACTAATTAAAATTTAATGTATTAAGAATTAATTAAATCTTTAGAAAATTCTTAAAATAATTTGTGCAAATTAAATTATGGAATTTAGTGCTTAAAATGATATAAACCCAGCGCGCAAAAAAAAATGTTAGTTATTTTTAGAAATTCATAATTTATTTCTGAGCATCAATTTTATGCTACTTACACTAATCGGCAAATAATAATTTTAAGAAATTAGTTTCATTTGTAATTCAGCCTTTTAAACGAATAATTTCTTCTTGATAAAGTTCATTTGGGTTTTTCTACTTGATTTTAATAAGACTACTTGTGAGTTTATGCTTGGGGGTCCTGTTTTATCTAGAACAATCGTTTTCATGACATTCAGATGGACTAATAATTTTCTATTTCAACGATCAACAAGTTTTACACCTGTAGTGTTTGTTTTTTTTAAACTTTCTCAATGAGTTTTATTGACGAACTATCCCGAATTGTAAACAACATTTTAGCTTTTCTGGTGAAATACTCGTATATATTAACTGCAAACTCTGTGCGATGACAGCCTGAGTCCCGTACTCTTCGTCATCCATATGAATGAATTTCAGTACGTGCGAATGAAGGACATCATAGAATGTGGATCTAGTGGAAAATCCTAGTTCAAGTTTGGTCTTCCCAGATGTGTGGACTAATTGAGCAAATTAGCTTATATTGGACAACCAGAAAGAAGGATGGTGGCAACTTGCAGAGCCAACTGTCCAAAAATAAAGACCACGTATTTATACTACTATAATGCAACATGGACATTAATAACACTTGTTCATAATGCTGATGCAAGAATGGCGCATTCGTCATAAGAACCTATTTAGTATTCCAGAAGAGACTTTTTGGCCGGACTTAGTGGAATAGAAAGGTAGCCAAAATTCAGCAAAAGGGTTCTGGTTCCGAAAGAAAAGGACTATTTACACCTGAAGAAAACAGAGGCTCAACTCACCAATATTAAGCCTGATGTAAGAAGAGTGTCAGTTTTCAAGAAATTCATCGGTGAATGTCGAACGTAGATATCTAATTAGCAAATTGGATGGCCCCGCTATCTTCCTTATTTCTTTGACCTACAGATTTTTTTATTGTTATTTTCTGTATATGTATTTACAAGAATGATGATCAGGTTAGCCATGTGAGTTAAAGCGTTGACCTTAATCTCACATGGTAAGCCTAGAGTGGCGAGTTCGATTCTCGCCTGGGCAAAAGAAATTATTTAGTGACGGAATTCATTAAATAACATCCTAAGTCCCACCCTGACTAGAAAAGGGTGGTAACTTGTAGATACCCCGTCCCAATTAGCCTAAGTTGCAAAAAGCGGACGATAATAATTAATGATAATAATATAAGAAGAATGGAACTTCAAAAATTCTAAATATTTCCGTTACTGTAGGCCTGCTCGAAAAATTGTATAGAACCAATCTTGCTGCAAATTAAAATTGCACTGTAAATATCTGTTATATAATAAATCACATTATTCGAAGCTTAAATACCAAATATTGTTTTCAAGAGACCTTTTCATACGAGATAAATACAAAAATGTTATGGTGACCCCCCCCCGGTCTTAATTTACTGGACTACTAAAATTAGATTGTTTTAGATTAAAAAGTATTCTGATTCATTATAAATTACAGTAACAGATGTAGTAAAAAGTGTTTAATAAAATTAACATGTCATTAATTGATTGATAATATTGATAGATTTTTTTTTTTTTTTTTTACATTTTTACAATCGTTTATTTTAAGTAAGTCATTTCTAGGTACTCAATATTCCTCTATCCCTTTACCAGTTTACATCGTGACCTTAGTATGTGAGATAGTACAGATGGTTTCAGATTGTCCAATTTTTGGATTTTTAAACTATTTAATATACAATCTAAGTATTTTGTCTCATGGGAAAATAGTAGAAATGCTGTAGGTGAACAATATCGTGGGTGCACCCTGCAAACACCCATATAGAATAGTGTCAAATTAGATACCGAAATTAAATTACAATTTCTGGTCACTCACGATAAATCAAACTGTTGTCTATGTTATTTTAGTAAATCGTATGGTTAAAATAAATTTAAAACAATAATAAATAAGTTACTACAACTATTTATGTAATAATAACAAATTGATAAACGTGCCTTACTAAGACGATACGTCTTTTCCGATGTCAGATTCGAAACTTCTGCTGTTATAATAAAAGTAAACCGAAGAACTAACTCTCCAGCGGTAATCAGGGCTGCCAACCCTAACGGATATAAACTGATCTCTACCACTACTTAGAAATTGATATTGGGTGGGGGGGGGGATTATCCCTATATATCAAATGAAATTCCCGAAAATGTGGGACTTAATTGGGTACCTTAACAAGCTAAGGGTTAGCATGTAATAAATAACTGATGGATTATTAGTTTTTATACAATTACAATATATTCCTGAGATGGCATTTTCTATTTTATAATATTTAAGTTCATTATACAGTAAGAGATTTATATATTGTGGGTGTATTCGATTAGATTTAGACCTTAAATTTCACATTAACATCCTTTAAGGTGTATCATACCAAATAAAGCCTACATGGACAATTCACCCTCTTTGAAGAGATAATTCTAATAAATAAGTGCTCTAATCTAGAATATATTATGGTCTTGAGGAAAAATAATTATTATTTCATTTCTTGTCGTGCAAGTTCCAGACTGACTGAAATATATGCAAAATGTGTGGTTGTGTGTGTGTGTGTGTGTGTGTGTGTGTGTGTGTGTGTGTTTGGGATTATATTCAGATAAATAAAACAAACGCATACACAGGCAAATGCACAGTGTATAACGTTTGCGTTAAATGACAATTTATATAAATAATCATTTTAATTCTGTTTATTATTCAATTTAATCACTTTACAACAAAATTTATAATATTTAAGTTCATTATACAGTAAGAGATTTATATATTGTGGGTGTATTCAATAAGATTTAGACCTTAAATTTCGCATGAACATTCCACTTACCCTCGGCTATCAAAAAAAATTCAGACGAATCAGATTAGGAAGAATTAAGTCGTCCATGTTGTAAATCAATATGAGTAGCAAATGGGTAAGGCAGTGGGTACTGACAAAATGAACTCTCTCCCTTTTCATAATTACTTTCCATTAATCAATCGTGCTAACAAATCGTTTTTATATACCTTTTAGCCCCCCGGCGTTAGGAATTTTAACCTCCCCTTCAACCCCCGAGCACTCGTTATAACCAGCTGAGTATTAATCAAATTCAACCCCCCCCCCTCACTTCCTTCCAGGTCGGCTAATGGACGACTTGACTCCGGTATTTACTCAAATCCAGCCATAATTTCGGAATGATTTATGTTATTATTCTGTATAACCCAACGCTATAATTAATAAATTTATTGTAATTAATGGCTCAACGTTAGTATTTATCAGAGATTACGACTGTTTAACGTTATAAATCAATCCATTTCTTAAACTGTTAAGTGGGCAATTTCTTCATCGACTATTTACAGTTATAATTCCTTACAAGAACGAGTATGATCTGTAGAGAAAATTATAAAATATTATTTAACATAATATATGGTTCTAAAATATAATGTTTATAGTATTTTCCAAATCCTTTTGATTAGTTTATAGATATTATCGATGAACTGAGTTGCATTATTTATAACCCTCTTTTATTCTTGAGATTCACAGTATAAGAAATTGATTGATTCGGAATGTAAAACACTCATAAATAATGGTAAATAATAAATTTGGTATATTAATCACCAGAGTTAAGGAACATCTAGAATGGGCAGTAATTAAATGGGTGACCATGGAGTTAGTACACCGGTTCACTACCAGAGCGCGCTCGTGTTGGTGACATGACCTCGGAGCAGCCCGGGGAAATTTGAAAAATTCAAAATACCTCCCTTATTATACGTCGGATCGAAAAATTGCATAAACACTATCTTATTCCAAATGTAATTTACTAAAAATATGTACTTTTTCACTATCTTATTATGAAACGAGGTATTTGAATTTTTTAGTTTTAAACCATCAGTAAACACCCACTCCTTCTCATGTCTTATTATCAATAATTTCTTATACCGTAAACCACTTTATCAGAAGCTTAAATACCAAATATCGTTTTCATTAAACATCTACTGTGAGAGGAGCAAGCAATTACGTAGTGTTATGACGTCATCATTTAATATTTTACGTTCTTAACATGGAAATTTTATCTTGATATTTAATTATTTTCTTCAACACTTAATGGGCAATATTATTTAATGGCTGAAACCGGACGAAGAATAGAGTGCGGAGTAGAGGGGGGATTCGAAAATTCATAATATTTCATTTATTGATAGTTGGATCGAAAAATGTTATAGAACCAATCTTGTTAAACTATTTATGTTCTGCAATTGTTGTTCTATGCATTTTTTTCTCATCTAGAGATATTAAACGAGTTATTCGTAGTTCCTTGTTTTCATCTTTCAGTAAACCCCCACTTCTATTTAAACATCGGATTATTACATAGGTATAAAATATACAAGAAGAGAAGAGATCAATAGTGTGGCACACCAGCACTTGAGAAATCAGCTTAGTTGAAGTCTACGTATTGGGCTTTTCGAAACTTTCAGTGTCTCCCGAACCGGTGTTCCAATGAGGTATGTTTCTTCCTGCTGTGAATTACTGTTGGTCCTCTTAGTGTATGGGTTACTACCAGTCTTAAGAAGCATGCAAATTTTCAGAAGTTAGTGTATATGATACTCCTAAGCATACCGATTCCATTTCATGTGATTTTCGTGTACGAATTGTAAAATGCACTCAAATATGCCCTTCGTATTTAAATGATGCTACCCTAAAATATGGAAAAAAAGAAAAAACATTTCTCTCTCATTAAGTACATTAATGTTTTTAATTCTTAAATTTATGTCCTTCTACGAACATATAATTATATTTTTGATATTGGAAAAATATCATATTTTGGAAATACTTGATTTATAATCATTTTAGCAGATTTCCCTTAAGGGAAATCAGCTATTGAGGTTGTACTCATGACGGAAATTTCGAAATTTTTCTTCAAATGTCCATCGATCCTACCTAGTAGATGACGAAAATGAGGTCCTATCAAAACTGTATATATATATATATATATATATATATATATATATATATATATATATATATATATATTTGTCTGTTACCGCTCTAGCGGTCGCAATTTTTGTTTGATCGTTACCAAACTCGATATTTAGTCGTTTTATGTAAAAAGAAAGATCAAGTTCGTTAATGGCTGAAATCGGACCAGTGAGAGGAAGGGGGGTTTAGAGGGGAGGATTTTCGAAAATTCAAAATATCTCCGTTACTGTACGTCGGATCGAAATATTGTACAGAATTAATCTTATTGCAAATTACATTTACTATAAATATTGTTATATAGATTTATTCTCTATCGTGATTATTAACCGAGTTATTTGCACTTTTATTAAATCTGGGCTAACGGACGGGTGACTCTCCCGCCAAAAGCTAGTTCGGCCGTTTCCTTAACTGCTCGACTCTCGTGAAATTTCTCTATTGTAAAACTTCACGTGGGAAATCTGCTTAGTTTTCGCAGCCCCTGCGTGACGGACTTTTAAAATCCTGTGAAGACCCTGATAGACCAATAACTCTTACCACCTGCTTCCAAAAGTACTATTCTTAAATAACTGATTTCCCTTAAAGGAAATAAGGTAGAACTGACTTGATCCGCATCTTGAGCCGAAAAATTTAGTTTCTTGTCTGTATGTTGTGTTTATATTGTTAAGTTTCATCATCATTTGAAGCTCTAATAAATAAATAAAGGGTAACTTTCTAAAAGAAAAGTTAGGAATCATTGTAAAATAATAGATGGGTATTCTGCTAACATTCGTAAACAAGAAACTAGTGGGAGCTTTTTCATTTTGATGCAAAAGATGCTTTTATTAGAATGAGGAAAAGAGGCGCCCCTCTATACTTATCAAACACTAGGAGAGACTCTCGTTTTTGTCAAAGGTATAAATTCAAACTGATTATACAGAGAACAGCCAGTTACAGTCTGTTTAAACTCTATAGTTCAAAAAAGGTGTCTCAAAGAACACGAGTCTTTACACAAAATCCAATTGTTTATTTGAAAATTGATATATTCATTTTTGGTTCTCACATTGGCAGTGTGTTGCAAAAGAGACAAAAGAGGCGAGGAATAAAGGGCACATCTTTGGTTGTCACCTGAAAAATGTGCTGGTAGAAAATACATAGAGACGAGGAATTGTTGCACATCGTTGGCTTTCAGTGAAATATCTTTTGTGTACGGTCAAAATACCGTATCTCTTAGTCTCATAAATTAGCAGATGACTGACCGTTTCTTCAACATTTTTCACATTAAGCTAGTGTGAAAAAACGTTCATTCCCATTTTCTACAGGTTTTTGTAGATTCGGCTCTTTGACATTAGTCCATCAATATAGAGACGAGTAATTTATACATATCGTTGGTTGTTACGTACGTGTGTTGCTAGAAAAATGTAGAAGGCAAGAAATTGTTGAACACCATACGTAGTCACGTGATCACCTAGTTGGTAGACACGAATAAAGGTGGGTGTGTGCTTTTTTTTAAAAAATGTTGTCTTCAATATAGGAATGTATTTCCGATGCTCCAGCTTTAATTGTAAAACATGGTATATATGTATCTCTTTTAAAGCAAATCAAATAATTTTTATATTTAAACATGTTATGTTAGTATGTTTAGAGACCAACTTAACCAAAAATGCAAGAGAAAAATATTTATATTTACAAATATAAAAATACTAACACATGCTGCGTACATCATAACCTTTTGTCCGGTAATAAGCTCGCTCAGGTTGTAGCGTTCAATGTAAATTTATAAATGTTTTAAGAAAGAGGCACTCGCGACATGCACATTGTGGGTTTGGTAACCAAGAACTGAGACTATTTTTTATATCATATGTTTTTTCAAGCAGGGGTGTTAATTTAATCTATCATATGTTTTTTTAAAAAAAGTAACCGCTACAAACATATTAAATAAAGGTTTATAAAGAAATGACTGAAATTAGCAATTTGTAACTATAAATAATAATAATGAAATATATGTAAGCAGCCCATTTATTTATGTCATTTGTTTTCTTTATATATATATATATATATATATATATATAACAACAACTCCAGACCATTGTTCGTAGTTATCGTTTGAAAACTGAATGATAACGAATTTGATTTTCTGATGTGTTCGAGTTCGTTGCATTTTTCTTGAACTCGAGCGATGTCTGTAAGCGATAGTGTTGATGACACCACAATTTCTGTAATTCTAGAACAAGCATCTGCAGAATGAGTTTGTTGGTTTCCAGGAATGTATCGGATGTCAGTCGTAAATTGGCCGATGTAATCAAGATGTCTTAGTTGTCTAGGAGTTGCTTTTTCAGGACGTTGTTCAAAGGCGTAGGTGAGAGGTTTGTGGTCCGTTAGAATGGTGAAATGACGACCTTCGAGGTAATGCTTGAAGTATTTGAATGCTTCATATGCGGCCAAAAGTTTACGGTCGTAAGTGCTATAGTTTTGTTGAGTTTTAGATAGGACTTTAGAAAAGAAATATATAGGTTCAAGTATATTTCCTCTCATCTTTGAAACAGAATCACCAATCGCGAAATTTGAAGCATCCGTTGTGAGAATGAGTGGGAGATTGCAGGAGGGATGGAAGAGAAGGGTAGCATTAGCTAAAAAAGTAGACGAATGTGTGTCTCGTGTTCCTTTTAAGATTCAGAAGCGATTAAAAAGTCGTCTAGATAGGAATATGCGAATGGGAGGTCTCGCAGAGCTTGGTGAATGAAAAGTTTGGCCTGCGTTCTTTAATCCGAATGGCATACAAACAAACTCAAATAGAGTAATAACAAGGAAGTAATAACAGCAGTCTTAGGTACGTCATCAGGATGAACAGGGATGTGGTAGTAGGCTTTGACAAGATCTATATTAGAAAATATTGTCTTACCTTCAAGCTGTGCATTGAAGTTTTGAACATTAGGTATCGGATACTTATCTGGAATAGTTATGTGATTGAGGGCACGGTAGTCACCGCATGGGCGCCAGGAGCCGTATTTCTTCGGAACCATGTGCAGTGGGCTTGACCAAGGGCTCTTTGATGGCCTACATATGCCTAAATCGATCATTTTCGAAACTCTAATTTAGCCTGAGAAAGCTTGTCTGGGGCTAGGCGACGTGCTTTAGAGGTAACGGGCGCACACTGGAGCGATCCTTCAGTAATGTTGGACATTGGGGGAAAAAATAAAAGTTTTAATTTGGGATTTTGATAGTATTGTTAGTACCACATAAACCCTTTTCAATTGAGCAGATTGATTTTTAGTCATACTATTGCAATGTTTTTTACTTACTGCCTGGTGATAATTGCTATTTTAAAATAAGACTTTGATTATTAAATTTGTCTTGAACTCTTATTTCATTTTATAAATTATTGTTGCTTCCAGTACACATTAAGGGTATTATAACAAATCAAAAACTGGCCCAAAAGGTTTTTAAAAATCCTCTAATTTTTTTTTGTTTACATCGAGCTGAAAGTAACTTTATTTAATTAAATTCGCAAATCGCTTGTATTTTCTTGAAAAAATACCACTTGGCATGCTTTTATGAGTATATTGTATTATTTACAAATTAGTCAGATCTTTACTAAACTCTCCTATTCATTAAATATATTAATTTTAGTGTTAACACTTTCGATGCGGAAGACGCATTGTGGATTTGTATTGATGGTATTACATGCCAGTAACAGTTCACAAACTGTTAATACATGGCCCGGAAATAGTCAAACACGCTATTGTACCAATTGGTATGCTGTCAAAAGATGCTCAGGAGGCTAACCATAAATACTTCCGCGCATACAGGAGAATCTTTTTCAAGAAATTTTTCAAGGACGGCTACCACCAGAGATCCTGAATAATTTGTTAATTAATTCAGACCCTTTAATATCACATTTAAGGCCAACACATAACAACGATAGCGATCGCTTAGAAACAATATCTTCGGAAGTAAAAGAACTTCTAATTGAAAAATAAAAAACATTTGGAATTTTAGAAATGTTAGATATTCTTCCAGCTTACAAATTGTCATTATTAAATTGAATACATAGATTTTTTTTTTTTTAATTTTTATTCTAGATATATTTTTGTTTACAATTTTAGAATTGCGTTTGTGAACTTCAATTTATTAAAAAAATAAAAATTTATAAAACATATGTTGATATTATGTATCTACAAATCACAATTCTCTACTTAGTAAGCGATACATAATCTGTATGTACACATTTAAAATTCATCCTACCGTTATATCGCATCTGGCAAAATTGCTGATCAGGTAGTTCCATAGAGTATTCGATGTGCTTTACAATGACACCAGACTCAATATTCTAGGACCAGCCATTCAATGTCCGGCTTACCCTATCACTCGCTCCAGTGTGGGGCAGCCCAGCCCGTTAGTGCTGATTGTATGAAAGAAATCAATGTCTGGTGTTTTATGACCAGGTCTTTCAATAAATCGGGATACTGATGAAATAGTTGGCAGTATATGTTATTTGGGCCAACAAGATGAAGATCAGAGGATACCGACTGTGCGGCTGTTGATCCATGTTAAAACAGGAATGTTTTGCCATCAATTAACTTACTATTTTTCATTTCAAAGGTTGAATTCTGATAGGAAGTCTGCTCCAATAATTAGTTGTTGGACATCGGCAATAATAAAGGGCCAACAAAATGACCTGCGAAGACCTAGGCCTAGTTGTAAAAGTTGTTCTCCATATGTGGCGATGCTTGATCCAGTAACTGGAAAAAGTATTCTTCTGGATGGTTTTGGTTTGCCACGTGGAGGTATATGAGAAATGTCCACTCCGGAGTCAATCAGAAATTTAGTATTGGTTAAGCGATCATAAACAAAAAGACGGCGTGGTTGTAATTTTGCGCTATCTCCCGCCGTACCAAGACAGTGCCTAACTAGTTTTCCGAATTCCTAGGTGGGGTGGAAAGGTAGTTGCATGGTAGAATACACTTTTTGGCATTTTTACCAAAATTCTTATGATACCAGCATATCTGAGATTGTGGAGATGCGCCACTCTGCGGGAACTGGCGTGATTGTGATTTAGATCTTGATCTGGAGCGCAAAGAGGAAATTTGATTAGTCAGTTCGGATATTTGTGACTCCACACCAGATAACCTATCGGGTTGTGTGCTAGTTGATGTGTGACCGTCTACAGAGTGAATTTGTTGGGAGTGAATGGGGGAATACTCCATTATTTTGTCGGCCATAATGGCTAGTTTGTCCAGTGAATCGGAGCTAGATGCTAATATTGAACTGATCTGAGGAGGGAGACGTTTCAAAAATAGTGATTTTAAAAAATCGTCCTGAACATTTGGACCGTTGAGGGAACGAAGGCTTGTTTGAACCCAGATCTAGTTCATCAACAAGTTTTGTAAATTTTCGGCTCTCTGTTTCCTCAAACTCTGAGATCAGACGGTTACAAAGGTCTTGATAAGGAGTTTGGCTAAGAGGTTTTTCCAGAAAGTCGGAAATTAATTCCGCTACATTGGTGTCGAGATTGCCTAATACATGATAGTATTTAGTGCGTTCTTGTGTGATACTTGCCGTGAAGAATTGAGCGTCGACCTGCCGTAGCCAAACTCGGACGATCTTCCGCGAAAAGGGTGGGATTTTCAGCGCCACTTTTGAGAGTTGGCGGTCAGGATCGGGTCTACTGGTATTCTCATCTGCGCTAGAGATTTTCAGATCACGTCGGGGTCACCACTATATCGCGAGTTAATGAGAAAGGTACGAAGTGGGTTTGAAGAAATATATTGTGTACAGAACATGACGGAATGAAAACAAGAACAAGGTTAAGACAAAGAGTAAATAAAGTTTATAATTTAAAACATATGATTTTTAGGAAAAGGTTAATAAATTCATAAATTATTATTATTATTATTATTTATTAACGTCCAATTTTTGCAACTAAGGCTAATTGCGACGGGTTATCTACAGGTTACCACCCTTTTCTAGCCAGGGTGGAACTAAGGATTTTATTTAGAATATTTTATTTATTTGGAATTCCGTCACTAAATAAATTCCTATTGCCCAGGGCGGGAATCGAACTCGCTGCTAGATTTACCATGTGAGATTAAAGTCAACTCTTTAACTCGCATGACTAACCTGAGCCCCCGAAAATACATAAATGTAGGCAGGCGGTGTGGACGGCCACAGTTTCATTTGTTGAGTAGTCATTTATTTTGAGATTCTTACTACTCAACAATTGAAACTATTTATTTTATTTTATTTATTGCTTACAAGTAATTTATTTTGAGATTCTTAACTAATTTACACCCTGGCTAGAAAAGGTTGATAACCTGTAGATAACCCGTCCCAATTAGCCTTAGTTGCAAAAAGTGGACGTTAATAAATAAATAAAGTAACTCATTTAGTCTATGTTTTCTTGTCAGTGCGTATTAAAATTGTGTTAAGTCCTGTTATAGTCGCTTTAATGTATTGTTTCGCTCATAATATTTCCATTTGCTCAGTTGGGTGGTTTTTCCAATTGGGACTAAGTCTCTGCTTGTATGTATTAACCAACTCACACCCAATGTATGCAATAAATGAGCATTGCACATTGTGTGAACTTGTACTTTCGTCCATGTAAATGTCTATGTTTGAAGTCTGCGACAAAGCGTCTTCTAAGTTCTAAGTTTACGGGATGTAACCAATTGTCAGGTGTAGCGCTTGTTTCAATGTCATTTGTAGGAAAGCCTTTATAGTCGCCTTGCTTTGAATTAGTTTGTTTGTTAGTTAGTTGTACATCTTTAAAGATGGCTGTCACTTGAGCAGGCAGGTTAATAGAATATAAAACGAGAAATTGTTGTGAATCTTTAGTTTTCACATGGACAATGTATCTCAAGAAAAAAATCCGGAGGCAAGAAATTAAAGCCTATCGTTGGTAATCACGTTGGCAGTTTCTTCGAATGAAAAAATATAGGTAGTAAGTGGTTGCATGTTGTGGGTTGTCACATGATGAGCGTGTTGCTAGCTAGAAAAAATATAGGTAGTAGCAATATTGCATATCCATGGTTGTCAAATGCGGAGTGTACCGGTAGCTAAGAAAAATGTAGGACGCAAGACATTGTTGCATATCTTTGGCAGTCTTATAGACAGTTGGTAGAAAAATCTAGGACGAAACAAATTGTACATTGCTTGTAGTCGCATAAGCAGCTTAATGAGAAGCTAGTGCATATTGTTGAGAGTTTATAGAAAAACTGTAAAACGAAAAACTGTTCTGTATTGTATTCAAGTTGACAGTTTGTTGGGAGACGGGCAGGGTGTTGCTAGATATATAAGCTGTTGACGGAAGGGGAGAAGGCCCGGAATAAAAATACAATAGGCTGAACTAGCTCTAAACCTGGTTGTCACATGGAGAGTGAGTTCCTAGCTAGAAACAGTGCAGGAGGCAAGCAATTGTTGTATATGGTTGTTTGTCAAATGGAGAGTGTGTTGCTAGCTAGAAAAAGTGTAGGGGTAAGAAATTGTTGCATATGGTTGGTTGTCACATGGAGAGTATGTTCCTAGCTAGAAACAGTGCAGGAGGCAAGCAATTGTTGCATATGGTTGATTTTCACATGGAGAGTGTGTTGCTAGCTAGTAAATGTGCGGGAGGTAAGGAATTGTTGCATATGGTTGGATGTCACATGGAGAATATGGTCCTAGCTAGAAACAGTGCAGGAGATAAGCAATTGTTGCATATGGTTGATTTTCAAATGGAGAGTGTGTTGCTAACTAGTAAAAGTGCAGGAGATAAGCAATTGTTGCATATGGTTGGTTGTCACATGGAGAGTTTGTCGCTAGCTAGTAAATGTGCAGGAGGTAAGCAATTGTTGCATATACTTGGTTGTCACATGGGCAGTGTTTTGCTAGATAGAAAATGTGCAGGAGGAATGAAAGTGTTGCATATGGTTGGTTGTCACATGGGCAGTGTTTTTCTAGATAGCAAATGTGCAGGAGAAAAGAAAGTGTTGCATATCGTTTGTTGTCACATGGAGAGCGTGTTGCTAGATAGTAAATGTGCGGGAGGTAAGCAATTGTTGCATATGGTTGGTTGTCACATGGAAAGTGTGTTGCTAGCTAGTAAATGTGCGGGAGGTAAGCAATTGTTGCATATGGTTGGTTGTCACATGGAGAGTTTGTCGCTAGCTAGTAAATGTGCAGGAGGTAAGCAATTGTTGCATACCGTTGGTTGTCACATGGAGAGTGTGTTGCTAGAGAAATAAGAAAGAAGTTGCTGACGGAAGGGGAGTAGGCCCGGAATAAAAATACAATAGGCTGAACTAGCTCTAAATCTGGCCGCCCTTCGGACGATGACCCCATTCTCAGCTATAGTTCGAGCCAGCCGCCAGATTCTTGGGCTACGATTCTTGACAATCTCTGCCTCTCAATATTCGACAACATGCTCCCGCAGTGCTACGAAGAACATCTTGGCACATGCATAACTAATGCAGCCATTATTCCCGTCATTGTCCGATAATTGAGCTCAATTATTGGAACTAAATATCAGTAATGTTTAAAACGGAAAAAAAATACATCTACATCATCCTGACAACCTTAGATAAAATCCGTAGTTTTTAAGAATATTGTAATATATTATTTGTTGTATACATTATTAGGATGTGTTTGAATAGAATAAATAAATATCTAGAGACTGCTATACTTCTATTTAAACTTTGCGTATCCTGAAGAAGTTCTGAATTTTAGAAACGAATGTTTACTCATTTTAGGTGGCTAAACTGATAGCTCTGACTTTAGTATTTTGAAAGTTTCAAATGTACAAACTGTGATAATTCATCAGGTTCATTTACATAATGAGAGCAGGACTGTCATGCCCACTGGAACTGCTTGATCAACACTCTGTGTCTTTGCTTTTGACGGATCTTGTAGTTAGGACCCCTTCACTTTTCTTGATTCTTACAACGACATTTATCTCTCCGTTTATTTTAGTAGTCTAGTATAGGGCGGTCCAAAAAGCACCTAGCTTCATGATTGAAGTTACAATGAGTACCGCCTCTGAGTGTGAAGCTATGAGCTAGTATGAAACTCCCACCATATTATTTACATTTCAGTCATGGGATCACCCCCCCCTCCGTTTGGGAGTTGGGAAAGCTATAAGCCACAATGATGTATATCATCATTTCAATAAACTTTTGCACAACATTGAGTGTACAAATGGAGTTTATTAGTGGCGACCTCTCCAGAATAGAAAATGGCAGTAACGTGTAGATAAATGGTATTTGTGATAAAAGTGAGCTTTAATTGCTTTCATTTAAAAAAAAAATGGTTGGATTTTACATATGCTTGAAATAGTCAACCTGGTACTAATAATTTTGTAACAGAACTTTTATAACATAAAGATTTACATACAAGACATAAAAACTATATACACTCAACCGCAAAAAAAACCGGACACTTCATTTTTGTCGTATTAAAAGCTAATTTTCAGCAATTTTCTTTATGTGGGTATTCTAGTTATTACAGAGAATTTAGAGTCTAAGTCCATTGAACTAATCCCTTCAGGATTAGTAAACAATTAGATAAAACTCAGATTAGATTTATTTGTCGTGAAGTTGATCTATTCTAAACTGTAAGTAGTTTTTCGCACATTTAAACATCTTTAATTATTAACCAAGCATTTTCTTTAATTAATGTTTTATTTTTATTTCGGTCCAGAATAATGGGTCTTTCAAACTTAGATGGAAGGCCGGAGCTTACGTTATATTGCCGAAACGCTTGGGGTAGCGAAGTCTACCATTCACTGTAATAAAAATGAAGAATAATTTTTTTTTTTAAATGTGTTAATTTATCTTTTTCTTTTTTTTTTTATTTTGTATTTTTTTGTAAATAACCAATAAAAATTATTCACTTTTGGCAGATTTCGTTTAAATAACCTATAGATTAACCAATTATTTTAATTAAAAAGATTAATATACATACATATTAAGTGTTTAACAAAATTATAAGACTAAATCTAAGTGTCCGGTTTTCTTTTTTTTTTTGCGGTTGAGTGTATTTCCTACAATGGCATCAAAACACCCTTAATTTGGCCGATTTGTGAATTGCGTCGTCATTCATTAAAATAACTTTAATCAATATTAATGCGCAATTTTTATTTTATTTTTTAGCATTAAAGTATATTAAAATAGGCAGGAAAGAGCAACTTCCTTATTTTGACATTGACTTATCTTCTATTATCTGGGTATTGTTGTATTAGAAATTGTAAATTGTTGACGATTGAAATATGAAGTATTTTATTGTAGACATACTGAATTTGTAATGTTATACAAACCATTTTTATTGTTTTTGTATGCAAAATTTAATGACATGTTTTATGGTTGGTGAAAATTACAATTGAGAAAAAAACATCATTAACATTTAGTCCTGGCTTTCAAACATTTAATTATCTAATGTTGAATTATACCAGCTTCACATTATTTTGATTAAATTAATTTAAGGTTAGAGATAATTTAATACAACCAGAACTTCATTATTTTCATCTTTAATCTTTTTCATTTATTTAATATAATTGGCATTTCGAATTCGTGAATTAAAAAAAAAAATCACCATATCACATTCTGTTTTATATTTCCTTCAAAATTCCCATTTATTACTATTAGAGGAAATGAGTAAATCAACTTTAATTAAGTAAATAAGATTATATTAAAAACGATAAGAGGTAATAAATGTTATATAGAATTCAATTAAATATTTAGAAGCTTCTATATGGAATTTGGCAATCAAAATCAGGCGTCTTAAGTAGACTAAGAAACGTTTAGATAGCTGATACACGAAAGGATATTGGCCCTCTGAATCAGTTATATAGTATAACGTGTACGGGTAGGTCATTTCAAGCCTAATTTCTTTTGCCCCTCAGGGGCCGATTCGGTAATGGTAACGAAATCTTCCGTTGGAAATTTCCTAGATCCCAAGGCAAAATAAACCTTTTCTTAGAATAGCCACCTCATCTTCGGAAAGTGCCACTTCGGGCACGTTGACAACTGTAGGGGTCGTTTGGATCTATTATCTGTCTTAGAATTGTTTAAATTGTCTTCGGGGTGACAATGGGGATTTGTATAATATAAGCAAGTATCCAAAAAAATATTCTAAAATGAACCCGTAGGGCTGTACAGTTGCAATCATACCATGTGCCCACAGTGCTTACAAATGTTAAAACACATAGCAAATAATATAAAATACAAATAATGCCATCGCCCTCTGAACATATAAACAATAATACATGCTAATCGACTATTTTTCAAGTGCATTTCCGTGTTGTCAAATTCATGTTGTAGCTGGCATATTGCAGTGCTATTCAAGGTTATCGCCTAATATTTCATGCAAATGCCATAAAATAGTGCAAGGAATAAACCAATGCCTTCTTATATGAATGTAGCTTTAATACAACGCTACCCGTGTAAATCGCCATTTTTGAAGAGAGTTTTCCATCGAAATAAAAAGGAGAATAAAATCCTTGGGTCTTTATATTGTAGCAGGCCCTCTCCCTGCTTATAATCTTATATCTTCGAGCGTATCCTATTAATTAGGGTTACGGTAATCCAATCTTAATTCATTGCCTTCTTTGCTAAAAGTTCTAAAATCAAACCCCTGGATCGTTCTCTACATTTTTTTTAACTGTACACTCATCCATGGGGCGCTGTGCAGTTATCCATACGTTCCCTTATTGCCCGCCTACTGAGGATTGTGAGAAAACTAAGTTTCTACTTCAATAAGTAAACAACACTCATCTTGTTGGTCTGTATTACCACTAGTTGGTAATGAGTAAAGCTGACCACTCGACCCTCGCCAATACCTTATGACAGGCCTTGAACCTTCATAGGCAATCGAGCCAATGATTTATAGATATCCCAGAACATAAATCTCTTTATAATAGGTGTGTTTACATTGCAAACCACGATAATTACTACTAAACTTGCCGAGAATATTTTACCCAAAAAATAAAAGTATAAATCCTTATAGCTCATTATATTGATGCAGGTATATTGCTGATAGGTGATATTGCTAGCCATGCTTACCACTTAATATTTCCGAGCATATCCCTTCAAAAACGTATAATTAGAATTCCTAACCTACTTTGTAGTTAGGCGAGTAAATTTACATTTCCATCAATGATAATTACCTATCTTATCTTGCCGATTGCATTCTAGCCAATAAATAAGAGTATAAATCGGTACCTATCCATGCTTACCAAATAATATTTCCAAGAATATCCCATAAAAAAAATGGAACAAAAAATCCTTAACCTATTTCTAGTAAAGAAGGTATATTTACATTCCTATCAATAATAACTACCTAATATTGCCGGGTGCATTCCACCCAAATAATAAGAGTTAAAATCAGTACATATCCAAGCTTACCATCCAATATTTCTGAGCATATCCCATCAAGTCAAAAGAATTACAAATCCTAACTTATTTGTGGGGCTCAGGTTAGCCATGTGAGTTAAAGCGTTGACCTTAAACTCACATGGTAAACCTAGAGTGGCGAGTTCGATCCCCGCCTGGGCAAAAGAAATTATTTAGTGACGAAAATCATTAAAAAACATCCCAAGCCCCACCAAGGGTAGAAAAGGGTGTAACCTGTAGATAAACCAGTCCCAATTAACCTTAGATGTAAAAGTGGACGTTAATTAATAAACATAACTTATTTGTTATTAAGCCGGTATATTCACATTGCTAACCATAATAATTACCTAGTCTAGCCTTGTAAATTCTACCCAATAAATGAAAGAATTAATCACCACATACCCATGCTTATTACCTAATATTTCTGAGCATATCCCATCAAGTCAATAGAATTATAATTCCTGTTTTCTTTATTGTTAAGCCGGTATATTCATATTGCTAACCATGATAATTACTTAGTCTACCCTATTAAATTCTACCCAATAAATGAAAGAATTAATCACCACGTACCCATGCTTATTACCTAATATTTCTGAGCATATCCAATCAAGACAATAGAATTATAATTCCTGTTTTCTTTATTATTAAGCCGGTATATTCACATTTCAAACCATGATACTTACTTAGTCTAGCCGAGTAAATTTAAATTTCATTTTTTCTTTTTTTTCCCCTTCATTTGTCAATTGGGCTTTTGAGGTATTAACGCCCGTTCTCAAAGCGTCCATCGTTATTGCACTAAGGCATTGTCATTGTGTGTACATATACAGTTCTTTATGTCGTAACAGTTTTAGTTATTATAATGTTATCATACCTGTCGGTAAATGACGTCATTACTCGCTGATCGTCGACTACACGTGGCAGCCAGTAATTTTTGAGATATTAAAATCACATAAATGCATTACTCTAAACCATGTTTCGGATTGTCCCAACAATATTTTACAAGGAGATAGGAGGTGACCTACAACGACATTGAAGGTTCTGACATTTGGTCAGCTACGGTCGAAACTATAATTAAATGCCATCTCATTTAAAAAATCGAACACTACTATCACACCCTATTAAAAGTTCCATTGTTGTATTGTTCCTATGAAACTTTTAATTATTAAACATGGGGCATTTTTTTAAATTTAAAAAAAAATGTAATGAGTTTTATTAGCAGATTTCCTCTAGCAGATTTTGTGTTTTGGCTTCACTGAACATCCCTCTTTAAGATATTTTACTAAAGAAAACAAAACAAAAAAAAATGTATTATTTAAAAAGATCAAATATATTTACAAAGAATTTGAATTGTATGTATTGCATTGGTTTTAGCACATTTTCTTCAGAATATTGTAATATTTAAAGTAGTCGATCCAGTAGAAATCAAAATCGCTGAGACGTTTGGAAGGGTATTTATTTAAAATCACCTTTCAGGTCACGAATACTCTACGAATAAAAAATAATGTGTATTTGCCTAACTATAGAGATGAAAGATCAGAATATTGCGCCAGTTAACAGTTCTACCTTAGTATTTTTTTGTATTAGAAAAATGTTGTTTGAACTCACTGCCATGTTGACTGTAACCCGTATCTCAAGCCCACCTAAATCAGCAGCTGTTACAAAGCCACACATTCCTTTGACGATTAACTTAACCCTCGGTCGTGCGCGTCAAAAATATTCCGCCTTCGGGCGCGTGTATCTCAGAGATACAACCTTAACCGTTTTTACGAAAATACAGTTTTTTTAAATGTATTTTGCACTAAAATGTTCAGTGTAATTAGAAGTCATATCTGAGGAAGTATGTGTTTGAAAGAAGTAAATAATTTAAAAATTGATACGTACTATAATAAAAAAATCATGGTAGATAATATAACCAAGTTGGTTATAGATTCATTGTTATTAAAACCGTGGACGATAATTTTTAAAATATAATTAAAACATACAAATACCAAAAGAAATAGTTTAAATGCACATGTCTTAATTATTCATAATTCATTTCAGTTTGTGAACAATATAAACAAAATATCTAAATATAACTTCATTAAAAAATAAGTAGCACGAAATCACTTTTGATAAGACTTATTAAAAATCATCTAAATTTTAATATACCAATCCTTTTAAAAATACCAGTTTAATTATTATCTCTTTTGCAGAGCTGCATTACAACTAAGACAAGGCGTAGAAATATGTTGTAAACAAATTTTGCTTTTGCAAATCTCACAAGAATAATGAGTAAACCTACATTTCTTTTCAGTTCTGCTTGGTTCACATCATTTGCTTTAGTCCGTTGTAGAGGAGGGACTTTTTTTATGCTGTTGTGTACTTGAGTTCAATGTATGGTCCAATGAGTCTCTGTACTCGCCAAGTTTCGTCCCTAGTTCGGTTGGTAAACGTCTACTCTTGTCACTGCGTCATACAATATTTTCTTGAATAAGTTCTTCTGAAAGCTCATGTATGAGCACAATAATAGAAAAATTGGTTTATATAATTCCATTTAATAAAGAGAAAGTTAATTGATGGATATATTTATGAAATACAGATTTCAAAAAAACTTACTTCTTATCGGGCGCGTGGTATCTAGGAGATTAAACTGAATGACAGGTGAAACACACGACTCCATAGAACACAGTGACACACCATACCTTGAGGGGGAGTCCTCTAAACCACATAACTCGGAGCACTACACCACCACTCTCTGCTAGGAGGAGTGGCAAATATTGTTCTAGAAGCTGTGTATCTGAGAGATCACGCGCCCGACGAAGGGTTAAAAAGTATTCTCGTTAATTAAAGTCATCTAATTAGCAGATTTCCCTTAGGGGAAACCAGCTATGGAGGTCGTATTCATGATTTTCAAAAAAATCATTTATTCTGCATCTTGAATAGTAACCGCAATATCTGCATTTGTATTGTGTGTGTGGTCGGCAGAAATCGGATATATTCGGGACTTTCCGCCGATAGCTGGTTCGGCCGTTTCCGTAACTTTTGGTCCCTCGTGAATTTGTTTAGAGATTCGTTGCTACTACAGCCGTTGTTAGTCGGCAGATTTCTTTATTGTAAAACCACGTGGGAAATCTGCTTAGTTTACGCAGCCCCTGCGTGACGGACCTTCTTTAAATTGATTACCTCCATAGATGAGGAGCATTCTCATAAAAACGTAACTTAAATTATTCGTCACTTGAATCAATGGCTTAGTTCGCATTGTACAGTCTACAATTAGCCAGAAGGGTCCTCTAAGGTCCTGGTGGGCTCAATCAATTTTCTATTAGAAAAAATGAAATACTAAATATAGTAACCGCTTTTCTTTTTTTTTCGTTTTCTCTTTTTCGAATTAAAAGTATGGCAATAGCTTCTAGAATAAAAAGATTGCTATCTTTTAACTGAAATGAATGAAATGACGTAAATGAGGTCCCTTCAAAATTATATACACACACACACACACACACACACACACACACACATATATATATATATATGAAATTTCTTATAAATTATGTTATATACATTTTTTTTCCATCTTGAAAATTAAGTTTAAAAGACTACAATCGCACGAGGATGGTTTAAAGGTTAAAAATATCTTCAAATGTCCATCGATCCTACCCAGGAGATGACGAAAATGAGGTCCGTTCAAAATTATATATATATATATATATATATATATATATATATATATATATATATGTCTGTTAACACTCTAGCGGTCGCAATTTTTGTTTAATCGTCACCAAACTCGGTATTTAATCGTTTTATGTAAAAAGGATGATCAAGTTGTTAACCAGTGGACCAGTGGGAGGGTGGGGTTTAGAGGGGGGAGATTTCGAAATTTCGAAATATCTCCGTTACTACACGTCGGATCGAAAAATTGTATAGAAAAAATCATATTGCAAATTACATTTACTGTAAATATTGTTATATACATTTATTCTTGATCTTGAATTAACCGAGATATTTGCATTTGTTATAAAGTGTAACGGACGAGCTATGGTGGCTTTATTCGTTCCCGCCGAAAGCTAGTTAGGCCGTTTCCGTCACTGTTCGGCAATCGTATAGAGATTTCTCTATTTATAACTTTACGTGGGAAATCTGCTTAGTTTACGCAGCCCCTGCGTGACTGACGTTTTATAGCCAGGGTGAGACTAAGGATCATATGTAATGAGTGTGTCACTAAATAAATTCGTATTGCCCAGGAGAGAATTGAACTCGCCACTCGAGGTAATTTAACTATTTATAAATCTTGACTTTTTGGGCTATAATATGTGCTTTAATTATGCACATATGAAGAATAATGCTTTAAAATCAACTGTGCCTCGTGTTCAAACGTTCAACGTGCATATAGTGGGTAGCATCGTGCCCTGAGCAATTTCATGTTCTACTACCGATAACTGCAGTTAGGAGTAATATTATGTCCTCTTGTTATTTATGGTGCGTTATGACTCAATGGTACTTTATTATTGAACATTTATAGTTTTTTACGTAAGCTTAAACGAAGCAAGAAATTCCATAATTTTGAACGGAATTATACCATTGCTATTATTGAGAATTCCTCTTTTCTCAACTGTGGAAAAGAAGTATACTGACTCCATTACAGTGAATCAGGATTGTTTAGATAGAAGACAATAAATTCATGAATATAGTCTGCCTTTTTGCTCACTCTCCTTTTCCCTTGCCTTCTCCTTTCCTGTTCTTACATACACCTTTTATTCTTACTAAAGCAATTTACTTTCCTAGCCTCTTTCCTTTAAATTTTCGGAGGGGTTTGCCTTGATTAGAATTTTACGGCGTACTCCTATTCCCAGATTGAGGTCATTCTCTCTTGCCTTCAGAGCTGACTCCTCTTGGAAAAGTATTTTAACTTCCTTCTCACAGTCACAACTGAATTAAAAATCCTTATTTCTCTTTCGATTATATATAATGGCTTAAAAAATATATATAATAATACTATGCATTAAAGTAGATATGCATCCCACCAAATCAAGAAACTAATTTACCCAACCTCAAAACCACATTTCGTCATTCGAAGCTTTTTCTTCCTTGAAAATTTATTAAATGCGTTTTTCCTGGCCAAGGTTACTTCATTCTTTGTTAGTTGTTCAAAGTAAAAATTATGAACCTTAGTATCAAAGACTTGTCCTAACAGCATGCATTTCAGCTCCAAAAATACTCAACTGTTTGGAAAACATAAATATCAGTATTCTTCCTTTCAGCGCCTGATTCAGAAAAATATTTCAGATTGCAAGGAGGGAAAACTCCAAGATATTTTATTCGGGATTTTAATTCTGATATTGCCATTCCCATTTATGCAGCTCCCATGTAACTGTCATTCTTAGTATTTTTTTCCTTTTAGTTATGTAAAATTGCCTCGACGTGTGGCTTTCCATGAATTATATTCGCATTATTATTATTATTACTATTAAATGTACACAAAACATAGATCATATTATGACAGCAAGGAGAAGTTCACATAATATAATAATTATCGCTACGATACACTCTTCATGTTATCTTAATTATCCAGCTGTATGAGTATGTTTATCAGGTAGAAAATACTTTAAAAAGAAACTTTGATGAAATATTAAACTTATCAAATATGGGAATGGACAAAATACTACAGCAGAAAAAGTTATTTAGTGGAAACACAAAGAAATTGAAGTATTACTAAGGTTTGACAATGGCAATGACACCAATTAGTGGTATATTATGAATTAAAATTTAAACTGTTAAGTTGAAACCACATCTTTAAACATAAACCATTAATAATCTGAAATCGAATTCATCATGATGAAATCTTAATCACTTTTTATTGACCATAATCTAATGTAAACTATCATTCCAAACAACGGAGTTTCTAATATTGCAAGCATACATCTCCATCTCCATGATATGCTCAAAATATTTCCTTTAAAAGAAATAAAAAGAATATTAATTATTGATTAGCTATATTCAACAAGTCGTCTGGGTCACATAATAACTTTCATGTCTTTGAATAATGTAAACATTCTTCATAGCATCACAAGGAGGTTATTGATTAAAACTCCGACTATCATTACAAATATTAATTAATCACAAGCCCTTGAATGTTTCGTTTTCATCATCTCTTCAGGGGCCATTGCCTTCACATTCACGAAGTGCTCGTTTGCCTTAAACCACGAAAAACCTTTTATAGTCCCATCCCCATATATATAATACGAATTTAGTGTAATCTTGTAGGAGTACTATTTAGAAGGGAGTCAATAATATTAAGAATTTACAAAACAAAAGTTATTTGGTATTTCTTAGTTGAAGAAAAAACAAGTCAAGTTTGTACAAGAACTACCTTCCTGATGCAAAGGGTGTCTGAAATTTTAATCAGGCATGAACGAAACGAAATCCGTACGGGATCTCTGTTTCTTCTATTCCGATTCACTGAGGAAATTGTAAAATCTTGAAGAGTGACGTCACTTCTACTTTTGCCGTCTATCAAGGATATCAAGGATTAAATTACACTTACACTTCTATAAATCATAAGTAATTCTTCGACTTTTCTTCTTTTTTTTTTTTTTTGAGTGGGAGAATACATCAGCTTATAATGCATATTATTTTTATTTATTTAGTATGTAGAGCTCCGCAAATATGGGGACTTGGCTCTTCTTAAACATGGGGGAAAAACAAAACAAAATACAAGTAAACAAAATAACAACAAATGTTCACGAAATAATATAAAGAACAAAACTAAGGAACGGAACACAAACGAAACAAGAAAAACACATAGAACTAAAAAAACACGTCACACACACACACACACACACACACACATATATATATATATATATATATATATATATATATATATACACGTACGCACACACATATAAAAAATCTTAAAATATGGAATTAAATTTTCTTAAACTGCCCAATTGTTTTATTTATTTGGTGAGCTCCGGAACTAGGCGATGTCGTTCAGTATCATTTATTTTCAATTCCTTAAGTTAAAATGTTAAAATAAAGAAAAATGTTTTCAAAATTATTAAGACAGTATAAAATATAAAACTAAGGTATAAAATAAAACTAAGGAACCATTAAAATAAAACTATGTAAAACTATAATTTTTGCGACAAATCCTGGCTTGAGGATGATGAAAGTCTAAGGCACAAATTTAAAAATGTATTATACAGCTTTGTTAAAAAAAACACAAATACAATTTAGTGGCATAATTTAAATTAGAGAGTCGCGTAGCAGCCATTGTAGGAGACAGTTCTATCATTTCAGCTCTGTGTAAATCCATTTGTTGACTTAGTTTAAGGCAGTTTTAAGCCTCCAAATTTGTCACAGTGTTGAACATAACAATAAACAATGTGTATGTGCATTTTGAAGAAATTCTAAGGAGCCACAATCCAGAAAACTGTGAGTTTTTAACGTGTTTTTCTCAGATATCTAAGCCCTTGCCTCTGCCTTGGGGAGAGGTGGGGGGCTATCGTGTATTGTCCTGCTCCTAGGCCCACTCTTTCTCTGCTCCTTTCTATCAGGAGATAGACAACCCCGCATAGAGCAGCTCTTATCAATATCCTCCATAGCGGAGGCGATAGAGCAGTCGCCTAGTATTCAATAATACCAGGGTTCGCATCCGCGCCTCAATCTCTATATTTTTTTTTTATTATTAATTTTTTTTTTCTTAAAAAAAACAAAAAAAAAATATGCCTAAGAAGAAAAATGGAACTGAGAAACGACCCCGCTCCGCGGGGAATAATTCTCAAAAAAATTCCACTGCCAACGACTCCCCGGAAAAGAAAAAAACCGCTCTGGAAAGAAGCCCGTCATATCAGTCCATAGCTCCCAGCACCTCATCTTGTGCTACATTTAGGCAGCCACTTCCAAAAAAGCATGTAAGCCAAGCAACAAACATCATTTCAAAAAATAAATTCGACGTCATTGCCCCTAGTGATGCACATTCAGACCAGGAAATGGAAGAACCTAAAGACCCCGCAAAAAATCCACCCCCAATACATATTAAAAACATCCCAAACTATATCGAATTTTGTAAGCACGTGAGTTCCATAGTGGGCGAGACCCAGTTTACTTGTCGAGCTCACATAAACAACACGACAATTAAGCCTGCCACACCTGAAGCTTATCGTCAAATCATCACATACCTCAAAACTACAAACCTTCAATTTTACACTTACCAACTAAAAAACGAAAAGGCCTTCCGAGTGGTAATACGTCATCTTCATCCATCAACGCCGGACGAAGACATCAAGTTGGCATTAGAGGAACTTGGATTTGAAGTCAAGTCCGTCTGCAACGTTAGACACCCTAGAACAAGAACCCCACTACCTCTATATTTCGTTGACTTGAAACCTGCCCTCAATAATAGCGACATATTCTCCCTCACAAAACTACTATATACAAGCGTAGTTATAGAAGAGCCACACAAAAGAAAAGAATTGATACAGTGCCACCGTTGTCAAGGCTACAATCACTCCAAGAACTTCTGTGAGCTCAGTCCAGTTTGCGTCAAATGCGCTGGTTCACACCTTACCACCAATTGTACAAAAAAAACCCGCGACGAGCCAGCTAAATGTATTCACTGTGGCGCTGATCACCCTGCCAATTACCGTGGATGCACGGTCTACAAAGAATTAAAGCAGCGCCGACAATCCATCGTTCGGAGCAAGAGTCTAGACCCACCACAGCAATACCCGGACAACAATCCCGTCACAGAATCATCTCACATTATTACTCAGTCCAGCTCATCTCAGAATCAACCTTCACAGCAGTCGCAACACCAGCCATCCCAACAACCAAAACACCAGCCATCCCAGCAACCAAAACATCAGCCATCGCAGCAGCCACTACGACAGACTTCGCAGCAGCTACTACGTCAAACTGCGCAGCAGCCACAACGCCAGGCGTCACAACAGCCACCACGCCATGTTCCACAACATCCACAACACCAGCCTTCACAGCAGTCACAACGTCAGCCTGAAAAGGACTCATGCCATCGCCAACCTCAAAAAGATCAATTCCAACAAAAAACTCATCAGTCAGCAACACCTTCCCATGCTGGAGTTAGAGCCACTTATGCGTCTGTTACCAATCCCTCCGCATATTTCCCACCTGACTCCTGCTCGACTTCCTCTGACCTCTCAATTATAATTTCCTCCCTCCACTCCTTACTAAATGACCTAAAAAGTCTGATCCTCCCCTTAACAGTCCTCCTTCATAAACTTAGCGACATCCCACTTTCCCCGCCTCAATTATGATTTTTCCAAAATATCAACCTCTCTCCTTTCTCCTCTGGAACTCCAATGGACTGTGCAATCATAAAGACGAACTGACAACACTTCTCCAAGACAAAAACATAGACATTGCACTTCTGACGGAAACACACCTTACGAGCCGACACACATTTTACATTGACGGATTCAAAACATACAGGACTGATCATCCGGATGGAACAGCTCATGGAGGTACTGCGGTGCTTGTCAGGACCAATCTTACTCACTATCTGCTTCCTAATCAGTTCCCTTCTAACCCTTTCCAAAGCACTACCATAAGCCTTCAATCTGCATCCCAACTTCCTATCACTGTGTCGGCAGTATACTGTCCTCCTAACAAATCCGTATCGGCACACTTGTTTCAAGAATATTTCAGATACTTGGGTCCTCGATTCATCGCTGGAGGAGACTACAATGCCAAACATTGTCAATGGGGCTGCAGAACATCAAACACACGTGGACATGCTCTCCTCCAGGCCCTCTCTACTTTTCCTTCTAACGTCCTTACTCCCTCTTCCTCCACCTACTGGCCCACTTCCCGCTCTAAACTCCCTGATATATTAGACTATTTCATTACCTCAGGCCTCTCCCGGATCCCTTCAACAGCGTTCACACTTGATGACCTTTCATCCGATCATAGTCCTGTCCTTCTTCTGTTCAACTCAAATTCCCAGTTATTCCGATTTCCCGACAAACCGTCCCTCACACCTGGACCAGTTGATTGGGAATCCTTTCAAATGTACATTGACAAGAATCTTGACTTAAACATTTCTTTAAAAACGGAAACAGAGATAGACGATGCAGTACAACATATAACAGTAACAATTCAAAAATCCCTTCACTACTCGACTCAAATAAAACCACGGACAAACGCAATACCAAAAGAGACATACCTTCCACCCCATTTACGAACTCTACTCCAAGAAAAAAGACGAGCACGACGAATATGGCAAAACACCAGGTATCCTTCTGACAAGACAAAGCTGAACCAACTAACCAGAAAACTCAAAACAGAATTAACACACTACTACAATGATTGTTTTAATTCATACACCAAGAACCTTAACACTTCAGACAACTCCTTATGGACAGCCACCAAACGCCTTCTCTCCTATAAATCCCCCCGTCTTCCCATACGTCGTGAGGACGGCACCTGGGCCAAGTCTGATTACGATGTAGCTACAACGTTTGGTCGGCACTTGGCCAAGGTGTTTACTCCTCACGATGATATCCAAGACCCTCGCCATTCTTCCTCTGTCGCCAATCAACTGGACATACCTCTTCCCTTATCGATTCCTCCTCCTGCATTCAATCCCTCTGATGTTATTAATATCATTAAAAAACTGCCTCCCAACAAGGCACCAGGTTATGACCTAATTACCTCTCGCATCCTCAACAACCTCCCGAAAAAAGCTGTCCTTTTTCTCACTTACATCTATAATGCTGTCCTCAGAACAACCCATTTCCCTCTACTCTGGAAATTCTCCGTCATCCATATGATCCCTAAACCTAAAAAACCGACACAACTCCCTTCTTCTTATCGTCCCATCGCTCTTCTTCCCATAATGGGAAAAATCCTTGAAAAACTCATCCTTAAACGCCTGTATCCCCTCCTCGACCCCATACTTCCTCCCCATCAATTTGGTTTCCGCCATTCCCATTCCACAGTCCAGCAATGCCACAGAATAGTAGATTTTATCGCCTCCTCATTCGAAAACAAGAAGTACTGCAGTGGAGTCTTCCTTGACATAGCACAAGCTTTTGATAAGGTGTGGCACCAAGGTTTATTGTCCAAGCTAAAAACTACACTCCCTTTCACATACTACCTCATCCTCAAATCATATCTCTCCGACAGACATTTCCAAGTTTCATTTGGTTCCTCAGTCTCATCCTTATTCCCCCAGCTGGCAGGTGTACCACAGGGGGGTATCCTAAGTCCTTTCCTATTCCTTGCCTATACTGCTGACATCCCATCACATCCCGAAACTTCCCTTCTCACGTATGCAGATGACACTGCAATCTTAACTTCCAACTCAGATCCAAATATAGCTTCCGCATCTATGCAAGAGCACCTAGATCTGCTAGAATCCTGGCTGACTAAATGGAGGATCAAGGTCAACAGCAGCAAATCAAGCCATGTAACATTTACCCTCCGACGTTCCATTTGCCCTCCAGTTACACTTAATAGCGCACTAATTCCCCAAAAATCACAAATTAGGTACCTAGGACTCACATTAGACAAACGACTAACTTGGAAACCTCACATCACATTAAAAAGACAAGAAGTGAATAGACGGTACAGACTTCTACTAAGACTACTTGACAACAGATCTAAACTATCACTACACAACAAACGACTGATTTATACAACAGTACTTAGACCAGTATGGACATACGGACTTGAACTTTGGGGTTCCACTAAACCTTCAAATTCCTACAAAATCCAAACCCTCCAATCCAGAATACTCCGCAAAATTACAGATTCCCCATTTTACGTATCCAACTTAACTCTCCATAACGACCTCAACATTCCTTTTGTCAATGCCCTCACAAAATCCCGATATCAGAAATTCCACTCTCTCCTTCCCGCACATCCTAATCCTCTAGTTAAATCACTTTCATCTACCCATATTCCAGAAAACCCAAGACGACGACTGAAGCGTAAGTGGCCAAGAGATCTCCTTGTGTAGTGCCCAGAATAACCCCAAGTAGTACAAGCCAATGTTCCCTCCAATGTGGGTATTGTCAATGGACAATTTCCCACCTCAAGTGAATAATCAAGACAATTGTTATATGATTCACACTATTTGCTTGTAATATTTTTAAATGTTGTTGCAAATAAAAGAATAAATATTTAAAAAAAAAAAAAAAATTTAAAATAAAAACATAGAGTGATGAGTGGAGTAGGCGTGGTTTAAAGTTTGTTGTAAATGTTAATTGTCTTCAAGTGATTTAAGAGTGTGTTTATATGTTGGCTACCTTCTGTCAATAGTTCGTGTAAGTCGTTCGGTAAGTCCAAATGTTCACTTAGTCTGCAGTCAGTCAGGAGATGTTTAATGGTCAGTACTGTGTTACAGTGAGTGCTTGTAGGTCGATCTTTACGGTTTATGAAGTATGAATGTGTAAGTAGTGAATGCCCGATTCTAAGCCTACCACTTGATCTCGTCTGGTAAGATTTTCCAGAGATTTTCCTTTGTTTGGGTTGTGTAGGATTTATCGGAGTTTGTTGTCAGTTTGCAGCCCAATTGTTTTTAAATATTTCAGAATCGTGGCGGTATGAGGGTTACCTTTCGTCAGTAGTTCGTTCACGGCATGTGGAATGTTTAAGTACGCTCTGCATTCTGTTAGTAGGTGTTAGTCCTTATAACGCATATACTCAGTGATTAACGATTAACTTACTAAAGAGCCAAATATTTCAATTATTCCTAGTCACAAGTTAATAACAATTATGAACGTTAAGTGGCTAATGGGAGTAGAGATTGTGACAAAGTTCGATAGTTGTTAAATCCCTCCTTGTTATTAGGGGCCACAAGACAGTAATGGCATGTATCAGTTCCATGGGACTACTAAATTACTCAGGCAACTTAAACTTAGGCCCAACGAGAACCATCAATTTGACTAATTCATGGGCTTACTCTTCTGCTACATTGCCATTTCGTTGCAGTCAAAAATCTCTCAGTAGAAATGTACTAATAGCTTCAATGAGTTATTAATTGTATTATGATTATGGTAAAGAATTTACCTGTCCTTTCACATACTATACACAGCCAAGTTCTGATGGGACGCTTGCAACATACTTCAAAAAAGGTCAAACAATTCTAGGACTAAATTTCTTAGTAGTTAATTCATTTATTTTATATCGATTCGTATTAACTAAACGTCCTACCCCATCTATATTTACCTCTTTTAATATGTCCTTCAATATTTGAGAATCCCTAATAGTAGAGCAATTGAAATACTTGCAGTTTTAAACTGGAACTGATGTTTCGACTATTAGAAGGAGAAGAAAAATAAATTCCTAGCTGACTATGTATTTATTTATTTATTATTTATTTGAGACGCCACTACAATGGCGATTCATCTTTTAACATGTTAGAATACAATTTTACATAATTAAATAAATATTAAAATTATACAAAGCTAAATGTTACAAATGTACAAAATAAATAGAACCATGTCGCTACAATAGCGATTCATCTTTTAACATGTTAGAATATAATTTTACAAAATTAAATAAATATTAAAATTTTTACACAGCTAAATTTGACAAAAGTACAAAATAAAGAGAATGGACGAAACTAAATATAAATTGTTATTATATTTACAACATGAGGAAAAAAAAAAGCTAAAAGAAAAACTATAAATAGTTAAACTAGAAGGAGGCAAAACTTATATTCTACGTACAGTGCTTGCTATATATAAATTTCATAATGGTAAATAATAGTTTTTATATATATTATATATTGGCTGACCATGTAGAAAGATCGTCTAAGAAGAGAGGGAGAATAATGAACATCAAAACACAAAATTATGAACATCTCAATTTTGTACTCATAATATTTTCACAATCTAAAAATAATTTTAATAATATACATATTCCAATCTTCTAATGCAAGACAAAGTTGTAACTTTTGGAGCACATAAAATAAAGTTTGATTGGATGACTTTTAAAAGTGAATACTTACTGACAAAACCTATTTCTGTACTTGGACGGATCAAAAAAAGATCAAGGAGTAGAGGCAGCTGCAGTTTTTGGCTCAGTTAGCTTTTAAATATAACTTCCGGACAATACAAGCATATATACTCCTGAGATAGAGGCCCTGAAACTTACTATAGGCAATATATCTGAAACTACTAAAGGGGATACCACATTCGGGCTGTTTCTCTTAGTTTCATACATTCTCTGCAATATTTAAACAGCTCAACTAATATATCTTACGCAAAATACAAAATCTTAAATAACAAAAGAATTATGTACTAGTTACACGGACATACTAAAATCAGACAAAGCTGGTCTGAACCAGACAATATTTGAACTCGCTATCTACCTGACTTACGCTCTTACGATACAACGCTTAAGTAAAAAATATTCAAGCTCAAGTAAAACGTGTCATCAAATGGATGGCAGAAATCTTAGTATAACACTAAAAATAACAAAGTTAGAGAACGGAAACATTCAATATTTGTACAGTCATCAACCATGAGGCTCATCAGAAGAGAACTAGTAGTCTTAACAAGGTTAATAATTGGCCATTCATGTCTAAAACACTCCTATTTACTAGACAATATGAACCCTACTGCCAGTACTGTAACTCTAAACCAAGGATAAAACGAAAACCCTAAATTAGGGACATATCAAAAAATTACAATGACACCATGGATTAGAAAATCTCTTCCACTGATGGCAATAACATATTAATCGTTTGAATCAAAGCATTTAAAAAGGAGAAAATAATATTAATTTAATAACTGAGTTACGAGGTAAAGGACAATATCTCCTACTTCTGAAATGAAATTTAAGTGCCAACATGATATGCTAAATAGTACAAAAGCGATCCATCTCGAATAATCTTTTACTTATAAAACAGATATTTGTCTTTCTATTATTTTTTTTAATCTTTATAAGTGGGTTCAGTTAGCTATGTGTGTTAAATCGCTAACCTTAATCTTACATGGTAAGCCTAGAGTGACGAGTTCAATTCCCGACGGGCAATATGAATTTATTTAGTGACGAACTCATTAAATAAAATCCTTAATCTCACCCTGGCTAGTAAAGGATGGCAACATATAGATAACCCGTCCCAGCTATAGTAGCAAAAAGTTGACTTTAATATATAATACGATTAACACTTTGAATATAACACTGAAATCTTAATCTTTTGGGAACTGAATGCCTAAAATAAATATTATTTATTAAGTGGACTTTAATAAATAATTTGAGATTTTAGATTTCAGTGTCTAATTTTTTAAAACTGCCTACGTTGCTTCTTGACTAATGTGATAATAAATAAAGTATCATAGACGGCTTATTTCGGATAGTAAACACACCTGAATAGTTTAACTTCATAATTTCAATATGAATTCATATTTTCATGTCTATACTCTACTCATGGACTTTACTTCAAACTAAATATGATAAATATTGGATGATAGAAATAAAAATCTCTCTTATTTTGTAAAATTGAATTGCACTGGATTATTAGCAAGTTGAAATAAATTTATGAAAAGAAACAGATTTTCCCCTTCCTGTGTTTACAAAGTTAAACATCTCAAACATGTGCCGTAAATATTTGTTTTAAAAGTTAATTTCTGTTAACACAATGGGTCAGAGAGCTCACAAACACACTGAAGGTGTTTAAGTGCTACACAAAGACAGTCCTAAATATATCAGGTTCCTTAACATCTATCAGTTTAGAATATTATACCCTACTGAAGATAAGTCATTGGAATAAAATGGAAAATGGATTTTCTGACCCTCCCTCCCTCGAAGCTACTTTCCACTTTCAACTCAATAAACGGTTTGAAATTTTTTTTTACACTATCATTGTCCACTACATTGTAGAATTTACACTAAGGGCACCAGACAAATTATTTTTCCTACATGAGTCAACTAATAGTAAAGGCAGACTTATTTGTATTGAAAATATGATCCAGCTCTGAAAAGAAATGTTATGCACTACATGGAATCATAATCTACCTAGCAATTAATATTTCATGTCATTTATTAAATATATGTCATTTACTAGTCTAAGTCTAAAATTTAGAATTTAAATTAGAGGTGTTTTATTCAAATTCCAAATTTATTTTGAAATTTAAACACTATACTCTTTCTACGAAAACTGACTTTGTAAATCGAATTAATTAACACGTTCTGGACGATACACACACACAAGGGTAAACTCTACGAAAAAAGATTAAGAATTATAAAATTAGGATGCCCAACCTAGTTAGCCTAGATGTTTATGTGACTGAAAATAGAATTGTTATTGAATAATTTAATTAAAATAGATATAATTTTTTTGGTTCATGATAATTTGTTTGATCGGGTTCAATTCAACGCTAAAACTTTTAATAATCATTAATAAATTCAATTTCCATCAAAGCTAGGAAAATAAATAATAACAAACATAATCAACTTATTTATTATAATAAAATGTAATTTATTATTTCGGTCATCAAAATTAAGAATTATTGATAGGAATAAATATGAAATAGTATATTTCATTACAAGGGCGGAAAGTGACTGTTTCCTATGCGAGATCGTGTTTTACGGCCGAGGCGAAGCCGAGGCTGGAAATTAGATCGAGCATTGGAAACTCACTTTCCGCCCGAGTTATGAACGATACTTTACATCACGAGGCAAAAAATGCAAAATATAATTTAAACTCGTAATTATTAAGTATTATCATATTAAATGATTTGTTTTGCATTCTGTAGTATCGATTATTTCTGAACAGCTGATTTAGAGCAGTAACCTGATACAAGTAACATAACTTTAATAACTCTTTCAAACACAATTCTTTATTATTTGAAATAAATTTATAACAAATTCAAACATTTACAACAATAATCATAAATAAATAAAGCTATCAAATTTTTTTAAAACAAAATTAAGAAAATCATATATTATTCCAATCAATCAACGAAAATTTAGTAGATATGAAGTCATTCTCATATTAAATGATACCAAAAAAAAATCATATATTAATAAAACACATAAATTATATATGTTAATAAAACATAGAAATAAATACGTATACATAAGAAATGCTATAGATTTAGAAAACTTACAACAATCTATATTTTCTTTTGTCTTCAAACATGTTTTTATCATTGAAAACCGACTCCATAGCGTAGATGGTTTTAATGTTTTTGAAATATTCGATAAGTAAACTAGCATCATTTCATCACTTGTCTGTTGTACACAAACCCCTTCACTGGTACACCAATTAAGACAATTTTTATAAATTTCTTCGTATCTATTTCTTGATTTGTCTGGTAATAGTTCTTGCGTAATTTTAGTGGCTTCCTTCATTAAATTTTCTGGTATGCTCCCAGCCATTTTGTATAAATAAAATAAGTGGTTTGTAAACATGAGATGTAGCTGCGACAATCGATTAGTTGATAACAACAATGTCACAAATTTGGATTTATACAGAACTCTTTTAAATGACATAAACGAATTTTATAATAAAACTAAGTTAAATTAGTGTAATTATATTTTCTAATGATAAGTAATCGACCAATAATATCTTTAGTGCTTTAAAATATATAAAATATAAATCGTTTTTCGAATAGAAACGCTAGCGTAACCTAGTGTTGGAAACTGTAACTTCAACTGATAGTATGTAAGTAAGTCACTTTCGCTTAAAGGGAGGGAAAAGTTTTTCCCTCCCTAGACCGGGAAAGAGAACAGCTGTTTCAAGTTATTATAAAAAGACCCACTTTCCATACTTACATACGGTAGCGAAAGTAACTACTTTCAGATCAGAGTGATGTAAAATTACATATGTTTCATAATAAACACAAATGAATAATGATTCATAAAATGTATGTGCCTTCCATAAAATATTCGATTAACTTAAGCTTTTAAATTAAGGGCTTTTATAATGATTCAGGTAGGAATTTACTTATTGGTGAACTCTCAGAAAAATTCCTAGTAGGCAAATTGTAAATAACATTTCTTGGTTGGCTGTAGAAATAGTATAGAAGTAAATTAATATTATCTATAATATACAATAGATTATTTGTATTTCACGTTTTAATTCATACAAGTTAAATAAAGTTAACGCTCTTACTGGATTATCAAATGTTATTAATAGAAATAGTGCCTTCAATCTAAATGATACAGATAGAGGCACAAGAGAATACTTAATAAAATATTAATTATGCCCCGAGTAATTAAGTGTGGCTGACTAACAAATACTTAGATATAGTGATGTAGATAGATGGAGAGTCTGTTTACTCCTTCTTTTTTAGCTGGCTAGAAACTTCCAAAGCATCAATTGTCATTTGACTATGAATGATAAGGGTAAAGTTCTACAGACCTAACATTCTGTATCAATGATAACAACAAAGCTCAAAACTCCTGATAAACTATCAGTTATCTGTTGGCTTTTATGCATGCCAACCCTTTCTTGTATTTTAATCATTATCCAATGTAATAGATTTATTGCAATTAAATAGTGAAATATTCTTTACTATGCCCTGAACCAATTCCAGTGTTAACCTCGAAATCAATCATCTTTTTCTATGTCTTTGGGATTGGCAATTTTCCCTTCTAGAACTCCTTCTAGTTGATGGACCAAAAGCCTGTTTTATTTCATATAGCCTAGAAAAAAATTCAGGTTGCTTCACTTGACATTATCACAACATTTAGGCTATTTCATTTTATATTTATGGATGTCAAAGGTTTAAAATGGTTCCAACGTGTTTGTTTAATATAGTTTGTTAGCTTACTAGAAATGAATTGATAATGTGTTTCCACAATTAGTCCTCGGGATTATAGCTCCCCCCCCCCACTAACCCACACCAGGTCATTCTAAGGCTTCAAGAAGAATGGATTATGATTAAACATTCACACACAAAACGTGTAGAGTGCAATATACGGTGTGGCTCAGGAGATCCTATGAAGAGAGTTGGATGTGATGGTCTCCCTTGATAAATATTTATTGGTAAATAGATGGCATAGGTGAAAACAGATGAGCAACGGATTTATGATAAATAATAATGATCCTTACACAAATTCAGAGAGCGACTTTATTAACGGTAGAATCTGTATAATCAAATTGAGTCAGCTAACTTAAGGCGCATCCTCATTGTAAGGATACGACGAAATGCATAAGTTACTCTGACTTTTTGGGATGGCACTCATTTAATTTATGTATCTGGGAGGTATGTTAACAGAATTATAGCACAGAATTTGGCAGCCAAACTAGTGTTATAAGACATAGGTGAATTACATAATTACGTAGTATAAGTTAGGTATCGACAGTAATTTTAATAAGTAAACGTTATTAGAGCATACTTAAGGATAATTTAAATATTCAATAGAGTATAAGTCTAAAAATTTTTAAGTATCAGAATAATGGCACTCGTATGCAAGGCAGATGGATCTTGAGATATCATGAACTAAATACTGGCGATCTGTCTGAGGATCTCGCCATTTCATCACTATTGGCTGATCGCAATAGTGAACGACATCGATTACAGGACAACCTCCGAAACGTCTTGATGATCTGCAGCTTTCACTAAAGTGATGATTGGCAGAGTACGTGACCCCTCTTCCCAGGAGCAACAGGTCCCCTCTGTGCAGCATCTGTGGCAGAAAAAGCCGGCTTAGGGACAGTATGCCGGCTTTGTTGGTCGAACCCTAGCCGGAAGGATATGTATGCGGGCTTGCGTAGCATTTTTCCATCTGATGACTGGGCGACCAGAATGGATAGGTGAGAGGAAGTTAAGACCTCTCGTCCAGGAATTTCTCTTATTGTGGAAACAATCCTCCGCGGGTAACACAATATCCATGATTGGTTCTTGGCTGTTTATGTTTAGTCTGGGGGTTTTCGTTATTATCCGTGCGCGGTTGATAGACAAACTGGACGAAGGCTCAATACACGATACATTGAACATATACGCTCCTTTAGATACAACAAGAATAAAATTTCATTTTTTCACCATTTAACCTACAACTATTACGACGAAGAGAGAAGAGAACATGAAAAGGCAGATCTCGTCGTGGAGCTTTAGAAGCAATGCTCAAGTTTTAGGCAACTTCCTTACTATCAGAAGACTCCGTGTCTGTAAGTATAATGAAGTGGTTCGCTAATACAGCGTCTCATCATGCTGGTAAGAAAACATGTTTGTTACTCCACTAGGGCCTTTTCAATTAGACAGAGTGGCGAAGTGAAGAATAAACGAACGTGAAGAATGATGACCATGTTGTCACGCAGCAAGATCTTCGACAGCCACCTTTCAAAGGAAGTAGGATGGATTCGGCAGGCTGGCGTTGAAGTGGGCTGGGTTTCAGTACACTGAATTTAAGCTAGGCATAGTCCCAGTGTTCCTGCCATACGAAGATGAATGGAATAAGAAGTGTGACGACGAACTGCGGGATTTGGTCATAAGCCAGCTCTGCAGTGGATAAGTACCATAGTCCCCCGTGGACGGCCTGGGCCAGGTTCTCAGCAAAGCATGGACAACCTGTAGGAACAAGTCATTGGCTGAAGCAAGAGTAACAAGACGTCCATATGAAAAACGATTGAGCGGACTAGAGCTGTATTAGGATTTGTGACGTTTTATTAATTGCATAATGTGTTATATTAATTATCTTCAATCTAATTATTTTTATTCGGTTCATTTTCTTATGAAATGCCATTTTCTCACAACATTTGGTCGTGGAAGCTCTAGTTTTAGCGCGTCAAAGTATTACTTATGCAAGAGGTTTTTATTGTATGTATTTTTATGTACTGTTTTTATCCTCTGTATCGAAACACAAATAAACAAACAATTATAAATTTCAAACGCTCAGAAATATATTCTAAACTGAATTAATATTAAAGTCCACTTTTTGCTACTCTGGCTAATTGGGAGGGGTTCTACAGATTAACACCCTTTTCTATCCAGAGTGGGACTTGGGATTTTATTTAAGAAATTCATCACTAAGTAAATTCCTATTGCCCAGGTGGTAATCGAACTCGCCAATCTAGGTTTACCAATTAAGGGGATGATTAATGTCAAAGCTTTATCTCACACGGCTAACCTGAACCCACTAAACCGAATTTATTCTTTTCATTGGTTACATAAAACCATTATTAATACTAAGAATTAACACCCCCCCCCACCCCATTAGTGCCAGTAATTTATAGCATATCATATTGTCCTGAGAGCATATAACAAATATATTCATAATTCTCTTGAACCGTTTTCGTATATCACCAATAACGATCAATTTACTTTTTATATCTCTAGCATAGCCAAAATAGTTTATGTTAGCCAATCGCGGCTAATGTCATAAGATATCATATTAAAACCATCTTAGGAGAACTTAGCAAAGGAATACGTCAGTTCAGATGGAAAAGTAGATAAGAAACCTATACGTATTCAAACCCGACGCACGTCAAGACTCGACACAAATCATAAACATATCCCAATTAACAAAACTGTTAACAGCTGATATTAATTAAAATTAATTGCCAAGAACAGCTCATTTTGGAATCTGGAGAGTCAATATACACTCCCGATTGATTAGGCTACAGCAAAAATAAGTATTAGATTAACTAAAGTACCAAATAATCCTTTAATTTTTACCACAAACCATTAATGTTTTCATCTGTACTGAACCTTTCTTGCTATAAGTCTGAAGTGTGAAAGAATATCAACACATTTATGGTTATAGTAGCTGTTACCAGTCATTGGTGTATCAAATTAATGCGGTTTCTCATATAACGATTCCATAAGCTAAGCATTAGTTACAAATATGTGATCTAATATTATTCTGGCAACTTATTGTAACACCTGACAAATAAGAAGTGATTAACGATTTTTTTTTACTTCAAAATAACTTTTAATACTGAAAAGTAAACACTAAAAACAATTTGTCCTTTAGAAATTCAATTTAACGAGTATATCGGCAAACTAATATTTTGATATCAATCTAAACCAACATTCCTGCCGGTCACAGGATAGTTTCAAGAAGCCCATGTTGGCAATATTCATTATCTTAATAAATATACGAGTAGAATTCAAAATAATTCTATTGTCATTTTCACGGGATACCAAGTAATGAATGCTATTTGGTCAATATTTTTCAATTCAGAACTTAAACAATGTATTAGGGCTGATAAATTCATTTTAATCACAATTCGTCCTTTGCATTTTTTTCAAAAACAAATATTATCGAAAATATTAAAGTATACCTTCCAAGATATACACCACATCCTTCCACTTCTGCTAATCCTATTAAATTAAATTATCAAAATGTTTTTCTGTGCTTAATTTTAAAATATTTTATTTTAAAATTGAATACGATTTGTCCGTTACAATGCATAGGTTCAAAATGCCTCATAGATAAACAAATATAACTCAATAGAAATTTGTTGTATACCTAATAGTAACGGAAAAATTTGCAATTTTTTATTTCCGCCCCTTTAACTATCCATCTTTCCTTCGTCGATTTCTATCAAAATAGAAGAGCCACAACTAGACGTCACAATCCTAAGTATAAAACGTCAACGTTCTAACCTTAAACGTTTTTGAGTAAAGCGAGATACAAGCATGCGTACCCCTTTATAATAGAAAAATGAAATTATCATAAAACCGAAGTTGTACCTTCGGACAGATGAAGCACAAGTATAAAAACCGAAAATCCTTTGAGCCGTTTTTAAATTATTGAGTAATAATCGAGTAGACAGACGAGAAAAAAAATCGATTTTGATGCCTTTAGTCTTAGAAATATCCAAAATGCAGTAAACAAAACAAAATGTATCCCCACCGAATTAAAAAAAAAAGTCCGTCACGCAGGGGCTGCGTAAATTATGCAGATTTCCCTCATGTAGTTTAGTAATAGATAAATCTACATACTGGTAACACAACACCACCGAGAATAAATTCAAACGGTAATCAGAAATGTTTCATCCAATTTCAATAACCTGCCGACAGGAAGTGTTAGGTTAGAAACGGGTCTGCCCGCCTCACACACCGGAAAAAAAAATTACTGAAATATATCAGAATATAAAATATTAATTTTATTGAGAACTATTTACTATATCTAGTACTGTAATAAATAATAAGTCAGAATAATTGTTATCTCCATCAATCAAATTTTGGTAGTCCAAAACCTTAAGACGGGGGGGGGGGTTCTTGAATACAATTTTTGGTATTTAAACTTCGCATAATGTAGTTTATTATGTAGCTGAGTATTTTTAATGTAACATGAGTAGAAGTGGCGGTTTGTTGAAGGCTGAAAACGAAAAATGCAAATATCTCGGTTAATATTCAAGATAGTGAAGAAATGTACATATCAATATTTATAGCAAATTTAATTTGCAATAGGATTGGTTTGATACAATTTTTCGATTTAACCTATAGTAACGGAGATATTTCGAATTTTCGAAAATCCTCCCCTCTAAACCCCCCCTACCCCGGGCCCGATTTCAGCCGTTAACGAACTTGATCTTTCTTTTTACATAAAACGACTAAATATCGATTTTGGTAACGATTAAACAATAATTGCGACCGCTAGAGCGGTAACAGACAAATATATAGATGTATATATATATATATATATATATATATATATATATATATATATATATATATACAGTTTGAACGGACCTCATTTTCGTCATCTCCTGGGTAGGATCGATGGACATTTGAAGAAATATTTCGAAAATCGCGTCATGAGTACAACCTCAATAGCTGATTTCCCTCAAGGGAAATCTGCTAAAATTGAGCAAACATTATCACTTTATTTAGATATGTCTGAGCAGATTGAAGTATTTTTAGCAGAATGTTAATTGCTGCACTGGAGAAGTTTCCATTATCCATAGCACACAGCTGTTCATAACCCTTCTATTAGCAGATTTCCCTCCAGGGACCATATTATTCTAATAGTAAATGCTTAATATTGATTTCATTGAAGCTATATTGTAAAAGATACATGCAAATACTTTGTGTGTCGTCTAAATCATTTAAAATGTTACGTTCTTAACTCGAAAATGTTTATCTATAGTATACTCAATATTTTGCCGTTTCAGTAGACACTAAATATCAAATTTGTTATTGGCTGAAATCGGACATGGAATAGGAAGGGGATTTGAAAGTTCAAAATATCTCCGGTATATTGAGACGAGTTGTGACGCTATTAATGTTCTACAATAGTTGTTCTATGCATTTCGTAACTCAAGTATTAAACGAGTTATTCGTATTTTCTTGATTTCAGTCAGAATTGGCACTGAGGTGAGATCACTAGTTTCTTATACCAGGACTTTTTTTTATTTTTGCACTTGATAATATGTAGCTGGAAATACTGAGAGCGTGGAACGTTAAGGCTCCTTATAGCAGATAGTGAAGTGTTGATTCCATTTATTGGACCCATAGCTATGTCACCTTTGCTTATGATAATAGTACGGGGGACAAGAAAAACGAATTGCTCCGTTTCAACTTGTGCTGAGAGCACTCTTCTAGAGTTGATAAACTACTCAGATTATATTAATAGATGTTTTGTGTTTCAGGTACCTACCAGGGGCAATGGCTTCGAGGGATGCGGCACGGCTACGGAGTGCGAGCCAGCGCCCCTTTCGGCCAGGCATCGCACTACCGGCCCGGGAAGGCACTCAGGGCATCGCTGACCAGCCTGAGGTCTGAGGGAGGCAACGAAGCAGCAGAGAGGGACAGGAGGGTAGATGACTCAAGGGGTGGCTTCGTGCTCAAAGCGAGGAGTGACGAAGCGCCGGTCAGGAGGCAGTCCCTAGTCGAGAAGTCAACCAACATCAAGAAGAACATACTCTCCGTAAGTGTTAACCTCAATTAATTATGTATTTCAGCTTTTGCCAATTTTTCTTTCATTACACAGAACAGGATGTTTATCCATTTCATATAAAACTAAAAATAAAGTTCGGCCACGAGTTGGATCTAAAGATGGTTACCATTCATTATTAATAATTCCGCCTATTAGAATGAAATAGGTTTTATCATTTTTGTTTCATTCTAAGCTGTTCGAAATATGCTTAGTTTATGCTTTTAACAGATTTCGCTTGAGGGAAATCAGCTATTGAGGTCGTACTCATGCCGCTATTTTAGAAAAAATGTCTTCAAATGTCCATCGATCCTACCCAGGAAATGACGAAAAAGGTCTGTTCAAATGTATCTATATATATGTATATATATATATATATATATATATATATATATATATATATATATATATATATATATATATTGTCTGTTAACGCTCTAGCGGTCGCAATTTTTGTTTCTTCGTTACCAAACTTGATATTTAATCGTTTTGTATACAATGAAAGATCAAGTTGGTTAATGGTTGAAATAGGATAAGTGGGGTGGGGGTTTAGAGGAGGGGATTAGTGAAAATCCGATACAAAACTAAAGACGAATTTCGGCAACGAGTTGAATCGAAAGATGGTAATCATTCTTTCCTTTTAGAATTTTTTTCTATATATGTTTCTACCTGAATTGTTATCTATACCTGGTCAACATAAAGGAATAAGTCCTACTAAATAGTGTAGTAACACCAATTTAGAATTAGGCGACTTTACTAGTGAGATAACCATATGTTTACTCATGAGGAGAAACACGAAGAAAGAAATAGAAGCCCGATTAGTCAAACTTGAAAAAATATAGACCACATTCTTAAGAGCTTCACACACTCTTTTGAAACACGAATCTACCGGGAGCTGATACTGGGTCAGCCAACCCAGAAGAAGGAGACAGAATGACACGAAAGAGCCCCATTTTGGGATAGATAAGTATTCTAATATATCTGTAGTGTATATTTACAAGGAAAGGCCACAATGGGTGCAAGAAGAACTAAGTGTTGAAGAATGTTGGGGAAGGTTGAGAAAGACGAAGGAGGTGGCCAGGAAATGGGGTCACAAAGAACTCTTGGTTTGAAAATGAATTCAGAGAGCAATTCAGAAATAGGACGTGGCGAAACTAAGATTGGCTCAAAGGGAAAACGAGCTTTACATACAAAGAATACTCCAAAAAGGGGTGAAGCTCTAAAAGAAAGCTTCGTAACAAAAAGAGGTCTTGAAGTTAGAAAAGTCTAGGAGATGCAGGAGGCAGAATCTAAGAATCCAAGAAAATGAGTGCATTATTCTCTCTAGGATATTATGTAAAAAAATGTTTTTCAATAAATGTACTCTGACAGAAGAAAGGCATTAACTCGTCGTTATTAGTTACTCTCTCCTTACGGCCTTAGTGAAATATTTCTCAAATTGAACAATCTAACACTTCTATCATACTATTATTGTATAATTTTTGTCAGACAACAGGATATGTATAATAATTCATAATTTTCACAATCTATTTCGAAAACAAAGTTTTTATTTATTTTCAAATCTGCCGAAATTTTATTCAAATTCCAGGAAGACGCTTGGTTTGAATAACTAGATTTAATTTTTTTAAAACAAGTAATGTTTTCCTCTCAGTCCCCGTTTTCTTGAGTTTTTTTTTTTACATCCCCAAATCAGGAGACGCGATAAGCTCAAGAGTAATTTAACTTTGCAACATCCCTCAGTCTCTTCTTCCTTCGAAGGTTCCGTAAATTAAGAAAAAAAACAACTAACTTTCTTCAATTTCCGTCTACCGGAATTTTGTCCATCGTTTCATATAATTTCTTTTTTTAAAAAAAAAAAATAATTTAATTAAAAATTAATTTTCTCTCAATTTTTAAATACAAGGACTCTTTTATTTTGTTGCTTACTTAAAACAGAGTTAATTGGAATGATATTACAAATTAACAAGCATCTGAAATAATGTAATTCGAAAGAAGGGTAGTATTGTTTAATAAATCCTAGTTTATAAAATGTTACACTAATAATGATACTGTAATTGAAGCTTTTAGCCTCTCAGTCACACGACAATACATTGACACAATCATGAAGCATTTTGAAGAGAAATATTTTCAACCAAATTTAACAGTACACTACACTTAACATTGGCCTGCATATTTACTATCCACTTGAGAAAACAGGCGTGCTTTTCTTTTCCTACGACTGTAGATATGTTAACATATGTTTTACAATAAGGTGGCTTTACCAACTATTAGCAGAAATCCCTTAGGGGAAATTAGCTATTGAGGAACTACTCATGATGGGATTTTCAAAAACAATTTCTAAAAATGTCCATTGATTCTAACCAGGAGATATCGAAAATGAAGTCCGTTAAAAATGATATATATATATATTCGATATTTAAACGTTTTATGTATAGATGCTATTCATTTTTATAATCAATCTTATTGAAACTAAAATTTTCTATTAATGCTGTTATACTTAACATTTCTCTATATTGAATATTAGCTGAGGTATTATCTTATTGTAGTTTTTGGCCATCAGTAAACTACCACTCGTACTCAGGTCATATTAGCTATAAGCTGTTATATCATGAACCACTTCATTCCAAGGTTAAATACATAAATATGGTTTTCAGGAAACTATTACTTTGTCAAAAACATGCAAATACGATATTTTCGTTCTTTACTCGGACATGTTTATTTGATCTATTATTGATATATATGTTTATATATCTATCTATTGATTACTCGATATTTAGTAGTTTTTGTCAACAGTAAAGATCATATTTGTTATTGGGTGTATCTTCTAAATTCTTAGATCTGAATATATCTCAGTTATTATGAGTCAGATCATAAAATGTTATAGAACCAATCTTGTTAAACCTTTCATTTTCCATAATTATTGCTCTTTGCATTTTTTGGCAACTCAAATATTAAGACAGTTATTCGTGCATTCTTGTTTTTTGCCCTAAATACCCCCCTCCCCTTTTACACATCGGCTTTTTAAATATAAATGGAGAATGCGTAGCAATATGAGACCTCAAGTACTATTAATCTCCTTAGGTTACGCAGCCCCTGCGATAGGACTTTTTACTTTTATTAAAACAAATACAGAGCGAATAGCTGAAATTGTGACACACCTAAATAGATAAATAATTAAAGTTAAGAAGGGAAATGATTATAGTACAGGGGATGACTCAGTGTTCATCTGGTAGTCAGCGTCTGCGTACTAGGCGATAACACCTGGGTTCAGACCTCGGACAAGGCAACCATTTTACCACTAATGTAAACACGTTGAAAATTGTACTAAATACTGTCGATATGATCCTTCTATGCTACTAAGGAAAGCATTATAGGGTATGATGAGCCATTTAATTAATAAATAAATAGTTAAACTATATTAAAAATATTTAACAAAAAATAGGAATGTCTCTGAAACCTTGAAGGAGAATAAAATCGTCTATTACTCTCCACTAGGTAAATATATTATATTATTTATATATTCTTCAAAATTTTATGGCAAAGGTCTCCAATAAAAACATATTTTTTGGTGTAAACTTTATTGAAACTGCCCTAGATGTTTTGTGGCTTAATTGCCACCTCTTCAGGGGCTATCCCTTTTAAAAGAAAAATATTAAAATAATGTTTAATAATATTAATTTAACAAGTCCCTTAATAATTCTTTTGCTATATATTGTATTAGTAGGTGCCTACATCTATGATATACTTATTAAATATAATTATAAATTGCTACTTACATTTCTGAAGTGCTTGTTTCCCTTTTACATTCTTTAAGACTGTCCTCACAGAGGAGTCATATGATACTGAGAGGTTCCCGAGGTAGGTTGTCAGCTGACTAAAAATCGATTATTTACGAGTCAATCTTGAACTCGATTATTCCGCATTATAATTATTAATAATATTAATTTAACACGTCCCTTAATAATTCATTTGCTATATATTGTATTAGTAGGTTAAAGCAACACGTAAAAAGTATAGACAATAATGAAAATATAACTGGTTTGACGGATCGTGCTATCGCCAGGAAACACACCTCCAATTTTGAAAAAGTTCAAATAATTGATAAAGAAATAAATAATACTAAACGAAAAATAAAAGAGAACATTCACATAATCAAAAAATAGAAAAAGGGCATTAAAAAAAAAAAAAAAAAAAAAAAAAAAAACAGAAATCGAATACCTCAATCATATATTCTATAACATTTTATCTTAAATTAATTGACATAAAATTTTGACGCGGAATAATCGAGTTCAAGATTGACTCGTAAATAATCGATTTTTAGTCAGCTGACAACCTACCTCGGGAACCTCTCAGTATCATATGCCTCCTCTGTGAGGACAATCGCAACGTAATGTAAAAGGTAAGCGAGCACTTCAGAAATGTCAGTAGCAATTCTTAATTATATTTAATAAATATATCATAGATGTAGGCACCTACTGATACCATATATAGCAAAAGAATTGTTAAGGGGCGTGTTAAATTAATGTTATTAATAATTTTTTATATATATTTCTTTTAAAAGGGATAGCCCCTGAAGAGGTGGCAGTTAAACCACGAAACATGTAGGGCAGTTTCAATTAAGATTACACCAAAAGAAAAATTTTTTTATTGTAGACCCTTGCCATAACATTTTGAAGAACATATAAATAATATTGGGTCCAGAATAAGAAAATATTATATTATTACAATTCAGGAAGACTATTAAATCTATTATTTTAGCCAGAGACAGAAACTGAGGAAGAGGGCCTGTAAAGCTAACTAGACGAGTAATGGAGCTGTCTTAGATTAATCAATAGTGTGTTTAACTTGTTGGACTACAAATTCCCACCTCTGTGTTATCAATCATCCTCCTTGTGCTATTATATCCACTGAATTCAGATTCTCCCTCGAGAAATGTTCCATCTTATCAAACTCTTCATTTAGCCTGTCATTCACAAGGTATTGCCACTCTTTAATTAGTTAAGCTCTATTTAATTGCAGTCGAGAAATTCCAAAAAATAGAGGTAAAATCTGACGTAGACACCACTTGATTTCCTTGTACTCCTGTTAAATTAAATAAACACAAAATGTTTGGTTGTACTTAATTTAAATTATTTCATTTGATAGTGACACACGTTTTCTCCATTACAATGCTTGAGACGAAAAATGTCAAATAATTTGTAGTTTTTTTTAAAATAAACAAAAAAGGTCTTATACTATTTTTTTATTCCTAATTTGTACAGAGACATTTGCCATTTTTTATATTCTCCTTCTTTTAAACTGAAATTTCAATATTCGAAGACTAGCCGTTTTCGAGTTTTACGAGACAATTTAAGACGTACTCACATCACGCTGAAACTAGTCAAAATGGGCGCGGGGTAGTTGGATAAAACGGATAATTGCGTTGAAATCTGGAAAAAAAAATTGTCTCGATTACAATACTTTTTTTTCTTCTTAGTCGGGACTCAATATATTTTTATATGCTCTTCATATTTTCATGGCAAGGATCACCCGTGAAATATTTTTTTCCCCGCAAACTTTATTGACACTGCTCTACAAGTATCTTGGCTTACATGCCACCTCTTTAGGGGCTATCAAACCTTCAATTTTTAAAAAGTCCAAATAATTGATAAATAATAATAAAAATAAACAACATATAGTAAACGAAAAATAAAAGAGAATATTCACACAATAAAGAATATAAAAAAGGCAGTAAACCAGAAGAAAACAGAAATTAAATACTTCAATCATATACTCTATAACATTTTATCTTAAATTAATCCATTTTAAATTATGACTTGAAATAATCCAGTTCAAGGTTGACATGTAAATAACCGATTTGTAGTCAGCTGACTTAACCTACTTTGGAAATCTCAGTATCAACTACCTCCTCTGTGAGAACAGTCGCAATGAATGTAAGAAGGAATCGAGCTCTTCAGAAATTTAAGTAGCAATCTATAATTAAATTTAACAAATATATCATATATGTATGCACCTATTAATACAATATTTTTGAAAGAATTATTAAGGAATTTGTTAAATTAATTACTATTTTTTTTAAAGGTATAGTCCTTGGCGAGGTGGTATGTATGACACTAACTATGTAGGGCAGTATCAATAAAGTTTGAGCGGGAAAAAAAATGTTTTTTTTATTGGTTACCCTTACCATGAAAATATGAAGAATACTTTTTTACTTTGTACAATGAAGTACAAAGGAGATTTATTTGTTCATCAAACTGCCTGTGAATCTTTTATCTATAATGAAAATATACAGTGAATGGACCGGATACAAAACTCAATGACTTGTAAGTACCTGGAGTTTACAAGAACCTAGAATACCATCCTGATTACAAGTTGACGAAAGTAAGTACCTTTAGGAACAGCGGCTAGCCAGTAATGTTAGCTCTCCAATCATTTACAGCTCCCGATGTTAACATTGCCTCGTGGCAACTAACATGACCATTTGTCATAATTTCTGAATTATGTTCTCACAGTAAATGTTTTGAATTTAATGCCATATACTATCACTATCGACTATAACATAAAAATAGTAGCATCGGCATATTAAACTGAATAGATGATATCATTTAATGTAAGAGAGATCGAAACAAAACAGAAGATATGTGTTGTTCTTCAACGCATATGAAGAAATGTTCTATTGCCTGCCATTCGATATTGAATACGCTTTATGTGAGGTCAACAATATAATTAAAGACAATTTGAAGTACAATGTCCGTGGAGTAAATATTTGTAAAACTCACGTTCCACGTTCTATAACTTGTGAAACATAATTAATTTTATCTCACGTAGAGTTTTATTTGGAATGATTATAATTATATATTTTAATAAACTTTCCTGTTATTGCTTTTACCTCATGTTTTAGTTTGCTTTAAGTACAAAGAAAACTCATAATAAAGCACGTACTTAATTTAATATTAAACGTTTCTACCTGGAGCACAAGCAACCAAAGGAATGTATAAAAACATCAAATAATTTTTAAAAATGTCATAAATGAAATACTAATGAGTAGAGCTAGGATTCCTATGTAAATACATATTTGCTACTGACTTCGATATCACCTTATATCAACTCATAGTATATGTTTTAACGCAATTGGGATCAAATTAAGCCAATTTAATTTTACATATTATTACATATTTGACTAAATTTACATATTTCTTACATACTTAGGGAATTTTTACATATTTTACTCCATATTTGTTAATTTTTCTATTTCTTCACAACAAAACTCAATAACGAGTGCATGAAGAAAATTTTTTTCTCTAGAATTGGCACTTCTATTGCCACTATTAATTGCTTCTTAGAACCAAACCCTACAAAACAATTCTGAGATTCCATCTCCCTTGGTTTTGGCTCTGAATAAACAAAACCAAACCTATTTCATAATTAGTGTTTATTTGTGAGTGGTAAAGTGCGTGCCACTCTTGTCAAACACGATTTGAAAATTATATTTTGTGATTAATTCAATTTTCATTTTTGTCGAAATGGGGAAAGTCGCAAGGAAAAACAAAGAACGAGTTTTAAAATATCTTCGTGAGTTTCCAAACGAAACATTCAGGGGTGATGGAGAACTGTTATATTGACTGTTATATTGTTCTTGCTGTGACAAGGCTGTATCCACTACGCAACGATTCCAAGTAACCCAACACATTGGCACAGGATCTCAGAAATCGAACAAAGAGAAAAAGTCAAACCTGAAGCAAAGTTTCATCACACCATCTACCTCATGCGGAGACAGTAAGTCCACCTTTTATACAGATTTATATCGAGCGTTTGTGCAGGCTGACATTCCGTTAAGCAAAATTAATAATCCGTCTCTTAAAGTTTTTTTTGGAAAAGTACATAAGAAAAAAATACCTGATGAATCCACCTTGAGAGAAAACTATCTACAAGATATATATCAAGAATCT